>ML298762.1:0-74268 GCA_005239495.1 Nicotiana undulata
AATAAGACTCTATACCTAATCCCTCAAGCTGAGGTTAAGCCAAACACTTACCTTGGTTCCAAAGAAAATGCAAGTCAAGCCTCAATCACAGCCTTTCCTCTCAAATCCAACTCAGAATCGGGAATATCTAGACATAATGGATTTATTAACATCAATAAGTACTCAATAAACCAATTCCTAAACCAAATTATACATTTCCTACTATTCCTCCGAGAATACTAACACGTTTAGATTTTTTTTGAAAATTCATGAAGGAATCCATTACCCGGAGTCTAAGGATCGAAGTTATGTAATTTATACAAGGATTCATGGCCTAACATTGAAAATCACGGAATCCCTAACAACCCTAAAGTTTACTACCTAGTTCTAAATTTTTAGATGATTTAGTCGTGAGTTTAACTAGGAATTAGAAGTTTATGGGGTTTTAACTTACCTCTCAAGTGGGTGGTCATGGAAGGTGTTGCCCAAGCTTGGTTGTTCTCTAATGGTGGTTGAAGATGGGTGAAAGTGAAGAAAAACCGAAATTTAGAGTATTTAAGAAGCCTGCCAACAGGGGTTTCCGCACCTGCGAGAGAGTGATCGCCCCAGCGGAAGAAGGCCTGGGTCCCTGGGCTCGCACCTGCGGAGGCTGGGAGCCGCACCAGCGGTCCCGCTCTTGCGAAAGAAGAGTCGCGCCTGCGAGAGGCGTCGCACCTGCGAAGGCTGGGACCGCAGGGGCGGTCCCGCACCAGCGGCTGGGCAACCGCACGTGCGGTCACACCAGCTGTTGTGCACCAACAGTGGTTTTTGCTGGTTTTTGGCCTCGTGCTGGGTCCGGGAGGCACCTGGGCCCACCTGATCCCCCGTCCAAAAATACCAACAAGTCCCAAATCATTAAACGGACTTGCTCGAGCTTCTGGAACATGAAAAACAACAACGAAACTCGAAATCAAACCCCAAAACCAAATCAATCAAACTTAAGAACTTTGAAATTCTAGAATTCGCTTCAACGCGCCGAACCGGCCTAAACTACTCGGAATGACTTCAAATTTGCAGATAAGTTATCAATGACACAACGGAACTATTCCCGTTCTCAGAATTTCATTCGGACCTCGGGAACATAAAATCACCTCTCAAGCCAAATTTCAAATTCTTCAGAAACCCCACAAGTTAATTAACTCCATTTTTCCTCATTTGGATCCGAAACCAATCAAATCAAGCCCGTTTTACACCAAATTCCACAGATAGGACAAATAACATATAACAAACCTGTTCCGGGCTCCAGAACCGCAATACGGGTCCGGTAACACGATTTTCACATAATTATTCATTTTCAAAAGCCTTTATTATTTTCAGAAAATAATTTTCTTTAAAAATTCATTTCTCAGGCTTGGGACCTCGGAATTCGATTCCGGGCATACGCCCAAGTCCCATATTTTCCTACGGACCCTCCGGGACCGTCATATCATGGGTTCGGATCCGTTTACCAAAAATGTTGGCCATAGTCAACTTTATTCAATTATTCAATTCAAAAATCCCATTTTTATCAAATTTTCACATGGAAGTTTCCCGGCTACCTGCCCAGGCTACGCACGCACATCGAGGTGAGATTAATGGAGGCTTTCGAGGCCTCGGAACACAGATTTAGCTGGAATTACTTAGGATGACCTTTTGGGTCATCACACTAGTAGAGTCTTGTGGATTGGTACGGAGACGTCCGTACTTATCTTCGAGAGGCTACAGGGCTGTTAGGAGCATCCTTTTCTTTATTCCTCATTGTGTGATTTGATTCCTTTGAGGCTTATGCCTTTGCTTCTTTCCAATTCAATCTTATGCGACGCGAAGCACTTGTTATAAATCGGGAATTGAGGAAATGTAATGGTACTATTTATGTGGTGCATGACTTTTCTCCATGCGTATTTGATTGGGCTATTGTCGTGGCCTTGCGAAAGTATGTTCCATCGTTTCACCTCAGTATCAGTATTACCTAAAGTTTTGAGATTTGACATTGATTGTTATGACGATTTGTGCGTTGCTATTGCACAATGTGGTGTAATGGTAGGATGATTGTCTATGCGTCGGGGCAGTAAATGACCTGAAAGGAGGTTTACTCGGTGCATCAGTCAGAGATTTGGTATTTCATTTCCGGCAGAGGAAAGATAATTGGACTAAAATTGTTCAGGTTTGGGTTGATGGAGTAATGAGACTTGGTATTTTCGAGCGTGATGGAATTTAATCAGTAATTTGGTGTCATATCCCTTGATCGAATGGGTTAAGTTTTCCGGTGTTATGGCCTTCGTCAAATCTCCCACGGGGCAGGGAAGCGTGAAATAGTGCCGGAGAAACAACTATCAGAGATCGCAGAGTGCGGTGGTTCAGTATTTGAATCAATGTTCTTGGTGTTGATGGCTCGAGAAAGATGACCTTTGAAGGGGTTTAAAGTTATTAGCGATCTAATGGTTCAAATTCTACAATGATAGATAATGATTTAAGGAAATAACTAGGCGGCGAAGTGTGAGGAAGGATATGAGGGAGGTGTCTTGCTGTGATTAAATTTTGGCCAAGTGTAAAAAGCAGAAGTCGAGCAGTTGCTTAAAAAAGTGTGTTTGACCAAAGTGGGAGAGTGGAATATGGGTGTTGTGGTAGGATAGCTACACGCCTTGAGGGAAGTTAGAGTGATTTGGGATTTATGGTGGACAATGACTAGGTCTACGGGTGCAATTTTGGAATATTGGCTGCTATGCGAAGGAAGGTTGGATACGACGGAAAATGAGTTTCTTGATATGAAGAAGAATACAACATGACCTTGGATTGGGATGTATGATCTCACTTTTAGTTGATGCCCATTAAGAGTGAGCGGACTTGTACAATTGGTGAATAGACACGGGCTTAGGATGGTTTAAGGATTTCATAGTAAGAGTATTCTGTGCAACATTGTTGGAAGATGTTGGCATGTAATCTTCACAGGTGGCTTATCTCTTGTGAGCGGGTTAGCGGTCTTGTGGTGTTGATGAAGCTTCTACGAAGGATTCTACTAACTATTTAGGAAAGGTCGAATATGTGCATATGGCTAGTGATTCATAGTGTTCATGAAGTGTTTGATAGAAAGGTTTCGAGAAACATTCGGGCGGTTGATTGTGCAAGATCATGTCAATGCGGGGATAAGGAATCTTGGTGGGTTCTAGAGTTATGCAAGGGTATCTTCGAGCTAAGTGGGAGAGTCCCTCCGCCTACGATTGGATTGTATAGTTATCTACATATGAGGTTTCTGGTTATCGACATATTGATGGTTACTGCGACTAAGGAAAGAGAACATCAGTGGTAATTTGAGCAAAGGATTTGAAGAATGTGTTCTATAATTGGTATTATCGATTTATGTTCAGGCTTTGGGAAGACTCGGGAATTATGCTTCGCGTATAAGTGAGTTGCAAGGAAGGTGATTCGGCCGGGTGCTTCTTTAAGAGGGTGTTCATGTGCTAGCGGAGCCTTACAGTTGATCATATTCGGGACCAAGTTAGAGTGGGTGACTCTCAACAACAGTCCTAGTGAATTCAAAAGTTAAAATGTGGCGCCTAAGGATTTTAATCCCGCAGTATGGTTAAGAGTCGAGCTTTTGCGACGGATTATGAAAAGGGGCATGGAGTGTTCTATGATATCTTCGGCTTACGGTGTAGCATTTGGAGGAATGAGAGAAAATGAATCAGTGTGTCATGTAGTCACTTGATTGAGTGAAGGATTGAAACCAAGTATGGAGATTTTGGTGCTATTGTTCGTGTGATAATTTATGCCTGAAAGGCACTTGGTTCATTTGGTTGTGGACTGTAGAAGTTTGTTCCGAAACGATGGTTGTTCTTGTGTGTCATGGGAAGAAGGGTTATTGTGGATCTTTGAAAGGTTATTAGCCTAGTACAATGCGAACAGAATTGGCTTGGGGTTTGTGGATGGATCTAATTATGAATATGGGCTCTATATTAGGCCAGATGTGTTCATTTCAGCATATGCTCCTTATAGAGGAGTATTCGGACGTTGGATGTTAGTCTGTCATCGGCTATTTCATGTAATACTATATTGTGTCAGGTGAGTTGCAAAACGACTTGATAAATTTTACATGTGCAGAGGTTCTGCATAACGATGATGTTATGTGAGCAGGATGGATCTCGAGATTCAGATCATGTATCACACCTTAGTTGTGCTTGACTTTTGTAGCGTATGGCACTATCTGTCTCCCCAGGGATGGTATTATACACTTAGCGTGCTTGTGGCCGATATTCGTGTATTTTGTAATAATGAGCACTCTAGCTCGGTAAGTTCTCCTTATATAGATTTTTGTGTGGATAGGGTGGCACGCCGCCACATGTATGTTGTTTGGATCGGGTTGCGCTCCACAACAGTGTGATGTTGAGTACAGTCCCCTATAGCTATTTTGTGTGTTTGTTTTCCATTTTTTGAGGAAGGTTCATAACACCTTTTCGGTTGTCTAATTAGTTGCATGGGTTGAGTAGTCCTTTCCAGAGTTCATTTTTCTTATGTATCATATTCGAGTTGGTAGCTTGTTGGCACATTGCAACATTATATGAAATTTTTGGCGGTGTCTGAGGTGTCTTATCGCTTTGGCAGCTTATACTGGGTGATACAGGATTATTGGACTTGAGATCAGTGCAATCGGGTTTATATGAAGTATATTAAAGAGCAATTATCATTACGTGGTTCAGAATGAGGTAATGGTTCTTGTCAGGAGAATAGACTCAATGATTTGTCGACTCGGCAGTTGGTTATGAGTTTCTACACGTCTCTTCCGTGGTGGCAGTATTGCAAGAGTTGGATTAGGACTTATAGGCGTCACGAGGTGTGTTGTGAGCACCGAATTCGTGGAATTCGGCTATCATTATCGGAAGGTTATTATGGTCATATGAATTATTCAGTGCATGGTGTGGATTCATTAAAGGTATGCAATCATTTATTGGTGTATCGTGTAGTGGTTGATATGGTGTTCATATGATGGAAACATGCCTAGCAGAGAATTTCGGATGTTGGAATTTGGCTCAAAGACTAATTTGAATAAACGAAAGAGGAATCTTCATATTTGCTCGAGCAAATGTGCTCAACGGAACTATGGTAGCACGGGAAGGTGCACGAAGTGTTAAATAGTGATTTCAAACGACTCTAGCGCAGTTCTTAGCATGTTCGAGGATGAACGTATGTTTAAGTGGGAGAGAATATCACGACCCGATCGGTCGTTTTGAGCTCTAGCGTGTCGTTCGGTGGTTTGAGGCCATGAACAGCTTCACTTCAGGTATTATGACTTGTGCGCGTGGTCGGAATTGAATTTCGGGTAGTTCTAAGTTGATTTGGAAAGCAAATTCTCATTTTAGAAGCTTTAAGTTGGAAGAATTGACTAAGATTGGATTTTTGGGTAAAGGACCTCGGAAAAAGGGTTTGAAGGTTCCAACAGGTTCATATGATTTCGGACTTGGGCGTATGCTCGGATCGGGTTTTGGATGACCTGGGAGCATTTTGACGCCTCTTGCGGAAATTAGCATTTTGGAAGAATTTCATAAATTTGGGTAGAAGTGCATTTCAATGTTATCGATGTCTGTTTGGGATTCTGTGTCTGGGAACAACTCTGTATGGTGATTCTGGAATTGAGAGCGCATCCGGATATGAATTTTAAGGTCCGTAGGTCATTTTGGGGTCATTTGGCGAAAGTTAGAAATTGGAAGGTTTTTGAGAAGTGTGACCGGAAGTGGACTTCTTGAAATCAGTGTCGGATTCAGATTCCGGAAGTTGGAGTAGGTACTAATGTCGAATATGACTTGCGTGCAAAATGTGAGGTCAATCGGACGCGATTTGATAGGTTTCAACATCGAATTTTGAAGTTTGAAGTTCTAAAGTTCATTAAGCTGGAATCGGGTTGTGATTCGTGATTTCAAGGTTGTTTGATGTGATTTCAAGGCTCGACTAAGTTCGTAATGTGTTTTGGAATTGGTTGGTGTAATTGGACGGGGTCCCAAGGGCCTCGGGTGGATTACGGGTGGTTAACAGATCGAATTTTGAATTTAAAGAAGAGTTGAGGCAGTTGATATCTAGTGTACCTCCAACTGCGAGGTGTTCTCCGCAGGTACGGACGGCGCAGAAGCGACATTGGAGTCGCAGAAGCGGAGCAGGACGATCAGGTGAAGGACTGCAGGTGCGGAGCTTTTGACCGCATCTGTGCAAGCACAGAAGCAAAAAGCCTCTTGCAGAAGCGGAAGAAGGCGCAGAAGCAGAAGGGTGTCTCGCACCTGCGAAGCCGCAGGTGCAACTACTGCACCGCAGGTGTAAAGGTCGGGGTTGGGCAGTGTGTACTTTAAAAACAAGGGCTTGGCTCATTTTCACTTCATTTCCTCCATGAGAGCCGGTCTTGGAGTGAATTTGGAGCTCATTCTTCGTCATCAAAGTCAAGATAAGTGATTCCCACTCATTATAAGTTTAATACATGGTTTGTATAAGGATTTCAATATGGAAATTAGTATAAATTGTGGGGGATTTGGTAGAAGACCTAGAGTTTGGTATTTTGGATTTTGACCACGAATTTGGGTATGGAAATGAGAATAAATTATATATTTGAGTTCGTAATGTTATGGGTAATAATTATCTTCGAAATTTTTTGGAATCCGGGCACATGAAACTGAGGGTGATTTTTATCGACTTTTAAAGGAGAATTGGAATTTGTTAAGTTGGATTATAAGGAGTTCTAGAGTATATATTCATGGATTTGCACATTTATTTACTAGTGTTGGAGCATTGAGCATCCGTTCGAGTTATTGGAAAGGATCGGGAGCCGGAGAAAGAACTTCGAAGCGAGGTAAATCTCATTTCTAATCTTGTAAGAGGGAATTTACCCCATAGGTGAACTAAATCAATATGTGCTTCTGTTTGTGGGGGCTACGTACGCACGAGGTGACGAGAGCCCGTGCGTAGCGACTATTATGCTTAAGTCCGGGTAGTCTAGGACCCAAAAACATGTTATACTTGTGATAATTGTAAACTTATTGTCAAATTAAATTGCTTAAATCATATCAAACTTGGTGCATAAATTTCTAAAATAATTAAACTTTGTTTTCTTGACCGGTAGAAGAAGATTTGACATTTTCCTTGGATAATTGCTCCTTAATGAATTGTTGAGTGACTGTTTGATTGTGTTTTCTTTTGTGGAACGGGCTGAACGCCTTAGCAAATTAAATAGATGCATCTCTGGTTTGCGTTGTTCGACCCTCTGGTAGTGCACGATTTAAATATCATGTTGGATCGGGCCGTACGTTCTCGGCATGATTTTCTCATGCTTGTATTGCTTGCCTTGAAACTTATAAATAATTATACTGCATCTCAGCCTGAGATAAATTTATAAATGATGAAATAAACCTGGAAACCTCTAATTTACAAGATGATTGTTTACTCGTTTCGTGTTTTTCTTGAGTTCATATCCGTTTTAATAACATCCATGACTAATTATGTCATTAGTACACTATTATTGGACCACTAGTATGTGTCAGAATCGACCCCTCGTCACTATTTCTTCAAGGTTAGACTGGATACTTACTGGGTACGCGTTGTTTTCGTACTCATATTACACTTGTTGCACATTTTGTTGTGCATGTGCATATATGTCTAGTGGCCTTGGGGGCGCGGTGGCGCGATTGATACGAGGACTTAGGTGAGTTGCATCTTATGAGACGATCCGCAACCAGCTGAGTCTCCTTCAGAGTAGTTGTATTTTCTTTGTTGTCCAAACTTGTATTCCGGACAGTTATTGTATTGTATTTTAAATCCTAAAAATTGCTCATGCACTTGTGACACCGGGTTCGGGGATGATTATGGAATATTCAGTATTGAAATTTGGAAAATATTTTTTTATATTCTGTAAAGCTCATTTGTGATTAGTTAAATTGAAGGAAATTTATGATTTCAAAATTCTTAAAACAAGAATTTAGTTAACTATATTATGTTGGGTTGCCTGACAGCGGTGTCTGGCACCATCACGACATTTAATTGATTATAGGTCGTAACAAGTTCTACTGGAAGGTGACAAGCTTTCCCGAACACTAACCGGTATGGAGACATACCAATCGGTGTTTTGTAAGCCGTTAAGCCCAAAGAGCATCATCAAGTTTCTTCGACCAATCCGCCCGATTGGCATTCACTGTCTTTGACAAAATACTCTTGATCTCCCGGTTGGAGCCTTCTACTTGCCTGCTTGCTTCAGGATGATAGGGGGTCGAGACTTTCTGAGTGACACCATACTTGGTGAGTAAGGTATCAAAAGCTTTGTTAGAAAAGTGTGATCCCCCATCACTTATAATGACCCTCGGAGTACCGAATCTTGTGAAGATGTTCTTTTTCAAAAATGCCACCACACTTCGAGCTTCATTGTTGGGTAAAGCCACGACTTCAACCCACTTTGACACATAGTCCACAACTACCATAATGTAGGTGTTCCCACAATAGCTCACGAAAGGTCCCATGAAATCAATGCCGCACACATCAAAAATGTCAATTTCCAAGATGGTGGTGAGGGGCATCTCATTTTTCTTAGAAATCCCACAGGCCCTTTGACATTCATCACAACGCTTGACTAGATCACTAGCGCCTTTGTAAAGAGTAGACCAATAGAATCCACAACTCAAAACGTTTGTTGCTGTTCTAGCTCCACCATGGTGACCACCATATGGTGAAGATTGGCAAGCCTTAAGAATTACCACTTGTTCTTCCTCCGGTACACATTGTCTAATCAAACCATCGGTACAAATTCGGAAGAGATACGACTCATCCCAATAATAGTCAAGGAAATATCGTTTGCGCTTCTTCATTTGGTTTGAAGAGAACTCATTCGGTACAATACCACTCATAAGATAATTTTCTAAATTGTCAAACCATGGCATCCGGTTATTGAAATGGCTAGAAGTTTCTCATCGGGGAAGGAATCATTTATCTCAAGGACGTCATGTGGCCTCCCCTCCTCCTCCAAATGAGGCAAGTGGTCCGTCACTTGGTTTTCACTATTAACCTTGCCTTTGAATGATTTTTGCTCATTAAGTATCGAAGCGCTGCATGATCGGTGTGGACAATCACCTTTGTACCCATCAAGTACGAGCGGACTTCTCCATAGAAAAGACAATAGCAAGGAGCTCTTTTTCGGTCACTGTGTAATTGACTTGGGAATCATTCATGGTCTTACTAGCATAGTAGACCATATGGAAGATTTTGTTGATACGTTTCCCCAAAACTGCTCCAACCGCCACATCACTTGCATCACACATGAGCTCGAAAGGCAAGCTCCAATCTGGTGCGGTGATAATAGGAGTAGTAGTCAATTTGAACTCGAGCAATTCGAATGCCTTCATGAAATCCTCGTTGAAATGGAACTTGGCATCCTTCTCCAAAAGTTTACACAAGGGGTCCACCACCTTGGAAAAATCCTTGATGAAACGGCGATAGAACCCCACATGACCCAAGAAGCTCCTCACTCCATTCACGGATGTAGGGGTGGGAGTTTAGAGATCACCTATATTTTTGCCTTGTCGACCTTAATACCATGCTTTGAAATTTTGTGGCCGAGGATAATGCCTTCCTCCACCATGAAGTGACATTTCTCCCAATTCAAAACCAAGTTTGTCTCCTCACATCTTGCAAAGACCTTATCCAAGTTTCAAGAAATCATCAAAAGAATTTTCGACCACGGAAAAGTTATCCATGAAAACCTATCCTCTACCATGTCAATGAAGATAACCAACATACACCGTTGAAAAGTCACTGATACATTACATTACCCAAATGGCATCCGCGAGAATGCGAAAGTACCATAGGGACATGTGAAAGTACTCTTCTTTTAGTCCCTGGAGCAATAAGAATTTGATTGTAGCTGGAATATCCATCAAGGAAACAATAGAAATCTTGGTCAGCCAACCTATCAAGCATTTGATCAAGGAATGGAAGTGGGAAATGATCTTTCTGTGTGACATTGTTGAGCTTGCGATAGTCCATACAGACTCTCCACCTGGTCACCGTTCTTGTGGGGATCAACTCGTTATTGTCATTGGAGACCGAGTCATGCCCCGTTTCTTTGGGACATATTTCACCGAAGAGGTCCACGAGCTATCGCAGATGGGGTAATCAACCACGGCATCCAACCATTATATGATCTCCTACTTCACCACCTCTTGTATTTCTTCTTTTGATCTTCTTTGATGTTCAACGGAGGGTTTGGCATTCTCCTCCAAAAAATCTTGTGCATGCAAAAGGTGGGGCTTATACCCTAATTGTTCTCCAAAATCTATCCGATAGCTTTCTTCCTCTTTTGTAACACCGCCAAAGTAGAGTCTACCTGCACGTTAGTCAAACAAGAGGAAAGAATATACGGTAAAATAGAACATGGGCCAAGGAATGCATACCTGAGATGTAGAGGCAATGGATTCAACTCCAAAGTGGGAGGCTCCTAGATTGAGGGCTTTGTTGGAGGAGTCTTCCAGTTTTCAAGATCTAAGGACAATTTGTGGGGTTCATAAGTGTACGACTCCATTACTTGCAATGCATTCACACATTCCACATAGCCTTCCTTCTCATCGTCGTCATGATCAAGAAATATGGCCTCCAAACTATCATCAACATTCATCATGGAACTAACATCATCAACATTCACCTCGGTCACTAAGTCCACAAACAAACAAACTTCATTTCTATTTGGTTGCCTCATAGATTAGCACACATGAAAAACCACCTTTTCATCCCCACCCGGAAGGTGACCTCACCGACTTCCACATCAACAAGAGCCTTCCCCGTAGCAAGGAATGGTCTACCCAAAATAATAAGCACCTCATAGTCCACCTCACAATCAGGAATCACAAAGTCCGCCGGGAGGATGAACTTATCAACACGAACCAACACATCATCAATAATACCCAATGGTCTCTTCATAGTAAGATTAGCCATTTGTAATCTCACAGATATGGGTATTGGTTGCCCAATTCCCAATGATTTGGACACCAAGTAAGGCATCAAGTTGATACTCACCCCTAGATCACAAAGAGCTTTGGCAAAGTCGGCACTTCCAATAGTGCAAGGGATTGCGAAAGAGCCGAGATCTTCCAATTTCAGAGCCATTGAGTGCACAATTGCACTCAATTGATGTGTCATCTTGATAGTCTCACAATTTATTGATCTTTTCTTTGTCACCAAATCCTTCATGAACTTTGCATATCCGGGCATTTGTTCAAAAGCCACAACCAATGGCACATTAATAGATAAGCTCTTCATCATGTCAATAAACTTCTTGAATTGGTTCTCACTATTTTTCTTGGCGAGCCTTTGAGGGTATAGAGCAGGAGGCCTTCGCATTGGTGACTTAGCCTTTGGCACTGCTGGTTCTGATATGTCAATCACGTGTTCCCTAGACGGGTTCACTTCTTCTTGTGTCTCATCCACATTTTTATCAATATTAATTCTCACTTCGTCATTAGCTTGAACCACATTCCTTGGAATATCATATTCTTGAATCACTACATCATCATCCACAATTGTTCTTTGATTTGAGGTTGTTGCCTCCCCACCTTTTCCACTCCTTGTGGTTACGGCCATGGAATGTCCCGTGTTGTTCCCACCCTTCAGGTTCACCACTGTGTCACTAGATAGTGCCTCTTTAGGACGAGTTTTAAAGCTTTCGAGATTTGCCCCAATTGTACCTCCAAATTGCGGATTGAAGTATTGTGAGAGGCTAGTTGAGCATCGGAGTCTTCATTCTTCTCCAAAATTTGTTTGAACATGTTCTCAATTCTCCCCATCTCATTATTAGAAGAGATAGACTTGTGAGGCGGATAAGGAGGCGGGTTGCTTGGTTGTTGATACATCGGGGGCCTTTGAAAGCCCGACCCCTGATTCCCTTGTTATTATTCCAAGCTCCTTAGTTTTTGCTTGCCCAATATCCTTAATTATTTCCACTCCAATTTCCTTGGTTGCTTTTATTGTTCCAATTGCCTTGATTATTATTATTGTTCAAATTACCTTGATTGTTGTTACCACCACTCCAATTTCCTTGGTGGTTTTGATTGTTCAAATTTCATTGATTTCCTTGAGATCGCCATTGTTGTTGGTCCGGGCCTTGAGAGTTGTTTCTTTTCCCTTGGTGGTTATTACTTCTTCCTCTTGTTCATTGTATGATTCATCTTGTTCCAACCCATTATCATCTTGCACATATTTTTCCACGAGAATTTTCACTTGTTGACCCTTTTGCCTTCTTTTGTTCACCATCATATTAACACCTTCCATTGCATTCACTTGCTTTGGACCTTGAACTTGCTGAAGTTGCGCTTTGGCTAATTGATTCATTGTGGTGGTCAACTCGGCAATTGCTTGCCCATGATCATGCAATTCCTTATGTAGGTGAATCACATTTGGATCACCTTGAGGAACATTAACTCTACTTTGCCATGCTGACGAAGTATCCACCATTTCATCTAAGATTTCACAAGCTTCGGCATATGGTGTTGTCATGAAATTCCCACCGGAAAGTTGGTTGACCACGCATTGATTGGTAGTATTGATCCCCCTATAGAAGGTTTGTTGAATCATAGCCTCAGTAATGTCATTATTCAGGAAGTCTTTCACCATAGTACAATATCTCTCCCAAATCTCGTGCAAAGGCTCATTGGGTTCTTTTTTGAATGTTAGAATCGCATCTCGAAGAGTAGCCATATGCCCGAGAGAAAAGAACTTGGCAATGAATTTCTCCGCAAACTCATCCCATGTACGGATAGAATGGTTTGGAAATCATTCTAACAAATCCAAGGCATTCCCCCGTAGAGAGAAGGGAAATAGCCTCAACCTTAGAGCATCCTCAGAGACGTTGGTCTGCTTACTCCACTAATAAGTGTCCACAAACCCATTCAAATGTTTGTATGCATTTTGACCCGGATCCCCGGTGAAGAATCCCCATTTCTCTAGCAATGTGAGCATAACATTGGTGATTTTGAAGTTTCCCGCCCTAATGCGGGGCAGGACAATGGAACTTGTATAACCTTCATTTGGAAACACTCGGTGTGGAGCCGCTCTTGGTGGAGGTGGGGGAGGGACAAGAATAGTGTCATGAGGAAGTCGGCCTCGTCTATTTGCTTAAGTTTCAAGAGGAACCTCATCACCTTAGTCATCGTCCACTTCCACCCCCAAAGGCAAGTTTCCGAGAGGATCATTGTTGAGAGCCATGTTTGTACCTACAATTGATTCACAAAAAGGTTAGTAACCCGAAAGGAAAAGAAGACAAGTCACACACAAAACTAAATATATAGCTAAATCCATTCTTAGCTCCCCGGCAACGGCGCCAAAAATTGATGTCGCCCAAGTTCACACCACAATTAGAGGTAGTGAAGCGGTCGATGCAATAATTATTACCCAACTTGAGTCAGGGTCGATTCCTCAGGGAGCGTAGATGGGATTAGGTATATACTTAGACTAAGTGTATAACGTGCCTAAATTGCACTTCCACATACTTTGTTGTTTTGTTCTACTTCTAATTTTATGCTATTGTTTGCAAATGTAAAGCTAACGAACAATATTTTTGGTGTTGTTGTTTTACAAGTTTATAAAAGATCTTGGGTTGTGACTTCCACCTAGGTGTTTTCCTAATGGGTTGTGGGCTTTAGAGCAGATTTGGATGGCCGGGGTGTAATATAACAATCAACACTCAATTACCCACTTCATACCTCTCGGTATTTAGAGTGGTTCTGCCCAATTTGGCTTTCTCAAGACCAAATGGGTAATTCACAAAACATGTGATAGATGTTCAAGTCGGGTTTTACTATCTCTAGATTCAACTCTTTAATTGGTACTATCAAGTTCTTGAGTTCATCCCAATTTCTGGTTAGTCAAGTTTTCCTATACTCAATATCTCGTTCTCAAGTAGAGACTAAGTCAATTACGCTTGAATATGTGTTTGCAACCATTAATTCTAAAATCGAAGCAAGAATTAGGCTAAATATCACACACCCAACCAAAAACAAGTCCTAAATCAAAAACCCATTAGGCACCCACACTAGGGTTGGGTCACAACCATAGCTAAGAATTTAGCTACTCATAGATAAAATTGAAGAAACTAAAAAAGAAAAGAAGATTAAGCTCATATTAAATGATAAAGATATAAAAATTGAATATAAAATGGGCAAACTATCACAAACTTTCCCAAAGTAGTAAAGGAAATACATCTATTTACTTTCTGAAGTTCAAACTTGACCTAAATTTGACAAAAAAGACTATTTATACACAGCTGAAATTTTCGGACAAAATTGCCCTTTTGGAGGTTCTGCGGCTGCCAATTCTGTGTGTGGTCCGCAATTTGAAGCTAATCTTCAAAGGAGGGACTTCTACGGCCGCACAATTCTGAGTTGCGGCCGCACTCTTGAATTTTGCGGCCGCACAATAATAGTGTGGTCCGCACTTGTTCATGGACTAAAACTCCAACTCTCTGATCCTCAATCTTCTGTGGACGCACAATAATTGTGCGGTCCTTACTTTGCAAAGGAGCTCCGACAGGATTTCCTTCATGGTCTGCAGTCGCACTCAATATTGTGCGGTCCACACTTTTCCCTTTTTTGCTTGATTTTAGTCCTTGTCCAAAAATGCTCCTTCTTGAGTTGAATTTCATCATTTTTACTCATTTTCCAATACTCGTGCAAGAAAGCACCTTTTATCAGTTTTCGGGAACACCTTTAAGCATTTTTGAGCTAAAACGAAAGTAAAAGAGTGCAAATAAGTAGTCAAAATCCCTAATTATCATAACACTTCTAAACTTGGAGCTAAGGGTGACAACCCTGATTATATGTGTTATGTGATCTGTTTTGAGGTGACGGGCGTGTGGGCGTGCACCATAGAAATTGAGACTGAGTCGAATCCGTAGAGTTGTGTAGTTAATTAACTTGTATTTTCCATGAAATTTTCACGTGTTAAAGAAATTGAGCTATGACTCATGTTAGAAATCATGCTTAGGCAAGTGTTGGTATTATTGGTACCCACTGAAGTCATTTCTGCTGCCAAATTATATGTTTAAATAGTAATTTTGTACTTAGTCATATTCATTTATTGCATATCATATCTCAGTCTTTGTTGTTATATATTGATACATCATATCATCATATAGGCTAGTTTCATAACATTGTGAGCCCGATAGACAGGAGAGATTGATGACTGAGTGAGGCCAAGGGCCTAATTGTGAGTAATATTTATGGGATCAGACTGCACGCAGCAACATGTTTTATATTTATGCTTGGATGACTTATCTTAGTGCTTGGGCTGAAAGAGCTCCTCCGAAGTCTGCACACCTCCAGTGAGCGCAGTTGTTATTTATATTTGGGATGGATTTGCCCTAAACATTTATATTTGGGATGGATCTTCCCCGGGATGGATTTGCCCTAAACATTTATATTTGGGATGGATCTTCCCTGGTGCCCTAAACATTTATATATGGGATGGATCTTCCCTGGGATGGATTTTCCCTATACAGTACTGAGTGATTGGATGTCAGCCACTATTTACATTTGGGGATGGAATTCCCTGGGCATAGAGTTGCCCCATACATTAAGATTGAGGGATGGATCTTTCATGGGCTAGACCTGCCTCGTACAGTACAATGAGATTGAGTACACTGAGAGTGTGAGTACATGAGTTCATCATTGAGATACATCGCATTTGACATACGTACTTGAGATACAGACATACAAATGTGTTTTCCTCATGCTATTTGAAAATGAAACAACTTATTTATTGTTGAAAGGTTTTTGGAAAAATCATAGTTTTCAAACTTATTCATATATTTTTGAGTTTTTTCGTGGAAGATTTGGGATCTACTATTATACTTGAAAAGCATGCCTATTTTTCTATAGCTATGGATAAACTGAATTATTTCTCGTACCATCTTTATCATATTGTTATGAACTGTTAATGGTTATTGGAGTTGGACCATGACCCTTGTCCCAGCTCGTCACTACTTTGAACCTAAGGTTAGATTTGTTACTTATTGAGTACACGTGGTCGGTTGTACTCGTACTACACTTCTGCACCTTGCGTGCCGATGTTGGATGCGGATGTTGTGGTGCACGGCGGGAGCCGGATTGAAGAAGTACCTGCGTTCCGGTCATAGCTTCCTCTCGATCATGGTAGCTTTAGAATTTTAAATATGTTCATGTATATTTCAGACAAATGGCAGGTAATGAAGAGCGACTGACGATAGAAGCCGCAAGGCCCAATATTTATGACTCAGACTATTGTGAAGCCTGATATCACGAGTCATTTTGAACTCAAACAGTACATTGTCCAGCTAATTCAGTCCACAGGGAAATAGGTGGGTCTATCTCATAAAGACCCGCAGTGGCATATTCAGAACTTCTTGGAAATTACGGATACCTACAATTATCTGAACGTCTCCAAGGATATTATTCCCCTTTTCACTGCTAGGGGAAGCTAGAATATGGTTGCAAAAAGAGCCCGCGAACTCGATCCATACTTGGGATGATCTAGAAAGAAAATTCTTAATCATGTTTTTTCCAACAAAAAAGACAAAGTTGCTGAGAAGCTAGATTCTTGGGTTCTAACAATGGGTTGGCAAGACTCTTCGTCAAGCTTGGGAAAGATACAAGAAGCTACTAAGAGACTGCCCACATCACTGTCAGACTGATGAGGTGTTCGGTCACACTTTCGTTGATGGGTTAGATGGACATCAAAGATGAATCTTGATTCAGCTTGTGGGGGTAGTTGCATGGCAAGGCCGTATAGTGAAATCCAAATCTTGCTAAATAATTTCACTGCTAATGATAATAATTGGCAAGGAGATAGGAAGTCACGAAGAGCACCTAAACAAATGGACGCATGTGTAATTGAGCTTGATGATTTCTCAGCCATGAGAGAAGATATAGCAAAATTAGCAAATCAGATGAATAGAATGACAATGCAAGACAATAGATGTAACATGTGCAACATATGTCAACTTGTCGTGAGTTATGTGGTGAAGGTCACACGAGTGACATATATGCCACGAATCCTGAATCCATCTATTATCTGGGGCAACAGAACTGGGGTCCGATGAATCATCATGCACAATATGGGAACATTTACAACCTAATTTGGAATCATCACCCTAATTTATCCTAGGGTGGAAATCAGGCAACTCAGAATAAGTATAGACCCTAAGGAAATTAGAGTCAACCTCAGAAGCCACCCCAACAAGTTGAGGAGAGTACAAATGACTTGTTAAGCAAGTTGTTGCTTGACAATCAACAACTCAGGACCGATTTTAGAAATCTTGAGAGGAAAGTTGGGAAGTTAGCATCAAATCAATATACCAGACCTGCATGCGCTCTTCCTAGTGATAGAGAGAAAAACCCTCATATTAATGCAATCGCAATCAGAAACGGGAAGGAATTAGAAGAAGAACCAAAGAAGAGAAGAGATAAGCCTACACCCGAGGGGGAGTTGATTCCTAATGCAAAACCCGAGTCACAGAAAGATAATGCAAGTTCAGAGCCAATGAGTGCTGCAAGGCCACCACCACCTTTTCCCCAAAGGTTACAAAATAAGAATGATGATCATATGGTTAACAAATTTCTCTCTATGTTGATCCAGTTTCAATTAAATATTCCATTTGTGGATGTACTCCGTGAAATTCCAAAATATGCTAAGTACATCAAAGATATAGTGGCTCACAAGAGGAGATTGACTGAATTCGAGACAATCACAGTTACTGAGGAGTGCACTTCGAGGGTCCAAAACAAGTTTCCTCAAATGCTTAAGGACCCTGGCTGCTTCACCATCCCTGTGTGGATTGGTAATATTGATGTGGGCTGTGCTCTTTGTGATTTCGGGTGAGCATAAATCTGATGCCCTTGTCCTTGTTCAAGCAATTGAGCTTGGGAGCTCCAATACCAACCACTGTGATGTTGCAACTAGCTGATAGATCCATAGCTTACCCTGAATGAGTGATTGAAGATGTGTTGTTGCAAATTGGAAAATTCATCTTCCTAGCGAACTCCTAGATTATGAGGCTGATAAACAAGTCCCAATCATATTGGGAAGACTTCTCTTGGCTACAGGTGATGTAATTATTAAAGTAACAGAGGGAAAGATGATTATGAGGGTGGACAATGAGGAAGCAATTTTCAATGTCTACAAGGTGATTCAACTTCCCCGCCATTATGATGAGCTCTCTATGATATCTGTGGTGGAGGTGGATGAGAAACTGATAGATGATAGTGTATATCTAGACGATTCTCTAGAGAAAGCAATCATGTTGTTCGATAGCTTGGAGATTGATGATGAGGTTTAGGAAATGATGCATATACTAGATGCATCATGTGTCGACATGAAAAGATTAATCCCCTTTGAACCCTTAAATAAGCCAAGTGGGCCTCCACCAAAGTCGTCGATTGAAGAGGCTCCAAAATTGGAACTTAAACCCTCTCCCCCTCACCTTCAATATGCTTATTTGGGTGGTTCTGACACTCTACCTGTTATTGTTTCCTATGACTTGTCTAAATTGCAGGAAGAAAAGTTGTTAAGAGTGATGTGTGAGCACTAGAGATCCATTGGGTGGACGATGTATGACATTAGAGGCATTAGTCCAGCCTTTTGCATGCATAAAATCCTAATGGAGGACGAACACAAGCCAAGTGCAGAGCACCAGCTCCGCCTAAATCCAATCATGAAAGAGGTGGTAAGAAAAGAAGTGATTAAGTGGCTCGATGCAAGTATTGTATTTCCAATCTCTTATAGCAAATGGGCAAGCCCCGTCCAATTTGTGAGTAGAGAAGGGGGGATGACTGTAGTGGTTAATGAAAATAATGACTTGATTTCCACAAGAACTGTGAAAGGGTGGAGAATTTGCATATATTATAGAAAATTAAATGATTCCACCCGCAAGGACTACTTCCCCCTCCCCTTAATTGACCAAATGCTTGATAGACTAGTTGCACAGGAATACTATTGTTTCTTGATAGCTATTCGGGGTATAATCAGATTACTATAGACCTAGAAGACCAAGATAAGACCACATTTGCGTGTCCCTATGGCACGTATGCGTTCAAGAGAATGCCATTTGGTCTCTGTAATGCACCTGCATCTTTTCAAAAGTGTGTGATGACTATTTTTATTGACATGGTTGAAAGATTCGTATAAGTGTTCATGGATGATTTTTTGTGTTTGGGTGTTCTTTTGGTAAGTTTTTAATGAACCTAGATAAAGTGCTTGCTAGGTGTGAAGAGACAAACTTGGTGCTAAACTGGGGAAAATGCCATTTCATGGTACGATAAGGCATAGTCTTGGGGCACAAGGTGTCCAAAAATGGTTTGCAGGTGGACAAGACAAAGGTGGAGGCGATTGAAAAATTGCCCCCACCAACATCCATTAAGGGCATTCGGAGTTTCTTGGGCCATGCATGTTTTTATCATTGTTACATTAAAGATTTTTCAAAAATTTCTTCTCCTTTGTGCAGGCTTCTTAAGAAAGATATCCCCTTCAAATTTGATGATGCTTGTTTGAGAGCATTTGAAGAGATGAAGAATAGATTGGTGACTGCGCAAATTATCATTCTCCCGGACAGGGCGCAACCATTTGAGTTGATGTGCTATGCAAGTGATGTCGCAATAGGAGCTGTTTTGGGGCAAAGGAGGGATAAAAAATTTCATTCCATTTATTATAAGGGCAAAAATCTAAATCCAGCCTAGATGAACTACACTATGACTAAAAAAGAATTGTTTGCAGTTGTGTGGGCGTTTAAAAAGTTCCGATCTTATCTAGTGGCAACCAAAGTCATCATCTACAAAGATCATTCAGCTATAAGTTATTTTTCAGAAAAAAGAGACGCCAAGCCGAGGCAGATTCGTTGGGCCCTCCTTTTGCAAGAATTTGACTTGGAGATCCGAGATCGAAAATGAACAAAGAATCAAGTAGCTAATCACTTATCCAGATTAGAAAATTGGAACCATGTGGTTGAGGGAGGTTCCATTAAGGAAATATTTCCAGATGAGCAGTTATTGGCAATCACCTCGAGTGAAGCCCATGGTATGAAGACTACGTGAATTTATTGCAAGTGGGGTGATGCCATCAAAATTGACACTTGATAATAGAAGAAGATTTCTACGTGATGTGAGGCTCTACTTGTGGGATGAGCCATTCCTGTACAAGAAGTACGCAGATAAGTTAGTACGAAAGTGTGCTCCTGAGGAGGAAATGAATGCAATCTTGCATGATTGTGACACATCTCCATATGGAGGTCATTATGGTGGGGATAAAACCGCCCAAAAAGTGTTGCAATCGGGTTTCTATTGGCCAAAATTGTTTAATGATGCACACGCCTTTGTTAAATAGTGTGACAGGTGCAAAAGAACCGGAACAATCACGAAGAAGCACGCGATGCCTTTGCAAAACATTGTGGTAGTAGTATATTTGTTGTTTGGGGGATTAATTTCATGGGACCGTTCCCATACTCTAATGGTCACTGATACATCTTGTTGGCAGTCGACTATGTGTCTAAGTGGGTGGAGGCCATTGTTCCTCCTACTAATGACGCAAAGGTAGTGGTAAACTTTGTAATACAGCACTCTTCACACACTTTGGGACTCCAAGGGTGCTGATAAGTGACGGAGGAACTCACTTCCGTAACAAGTTATTGAACAACGTTCTAGAAAAATATGGATTTAAGCACAAGGTTGCCACCTCCTATCGTCCCCAAATGAGTGGTCAAGTGGAAGTGTCAAATAGAGAAGTGAAACAATATAAGGAAAAAAAGGTGAGTGGAAATAGGAAAGACTGCGCGGTAAAGCTCGATGATGCATCATGGGTGTATCGAAATGCATATAAGACTCCCATTAGAACATCTCCGTACAAGTTGGTTTATGGGAAGGTGTTCCACTTGCTCGTCGAGCTTGAACACAAAGCCTATTGGGAAATTAAAAAGCTAAATATGGATATGGACTTAGCGAGAGAGAAAAGGTTTCTACAACTCAATGAGCTTGATGAGTTTCGATTACACGCGTACGAAAATGCCACATTGTATAAAGAAAAGACCAAGAGGTGGCAAGATAAGAACATCCAACATCACGAGTTTGAGCTAGTTCAAGAAGTTCTCTTGTTTAATTCGAGGTTGAAGCTTTTCCCCAGAAAGCTTAAATCTCGATGGGCAGGTTCTTTTGAAGTGGTTAGTGTGAAGCCTGATGGACTGGTGGAATTGCGTGATACA
The DNA here is from genome assembly GCA_005239495.1 of Nicotiana undulata. Taxonomy (NCBI): domain Eukaryota; kingdom Viridiplantae; phylum Streptophyta; class Magnoliopsida; order Solanales; family Solanaceae; genus Nicotiana; species Nicotiana undulata. Next base: position 21,224 of record ML298762.1, read on the forward strand.
AGTTCTAGTGAGACATTCTTGTTAAATGGTCAGAGTGTAAAACACGATTAGGTTGGTGGCATTGCACGTCGCAAGACCTCGATGGATTTGGCATATGCGTGAAGAACGTGTTGCGTCGTGTCGCGACATTAAATCAAGCTCTTCTTGGGATGCAACCACATCATTTTCTTTTGTTTTTCATAGTTTGTTCATTTTTCCCATTCGTTTTGTATTTTTTATTTTTTAGGAGTTCCTTAATTTTTATTTTTGTAGGAATTAATTCATGTATGTGTGTATTAATAATAATAAAAAAGATACAGGTAGGGGAAAACAGGGTGGATATGTCGCATCCACCTTAGCGTCCAAAAATTACAGGCAAACTGCATGAGGCAGTGAAGATCAACCATCGCGGCCAAGGTCGCATCCCATAAAACTTTCAGGAGATAGGTAGATGGGTCGCGTCCCTTTCTGCGTGCCTAGGTAAGTGTAAATTAAAACACTTTAACCACCCCAAATCCTTCATTATCCCTTTTCCTCTCAACCTAAACACACTTCTTCGCACGCCACCCCTCCCTACTGCTGCTCGATTTGATTAGACGTTCAGGTAAGTACTTTGTCTTCTTCTCTCTTTCAATTCTCATCTCTTCTCTCTTTCACTAGTAGAAACAGAATCCCTACCCCAAATTTCCCTAGGTTATGTATTACCAATTAGAATATTACACATGAGACTAAGAAGGGAACTGAAAGAGTTTGAGGCATGTGGTACTTGTTCATGTTGGTTTTGATGTTTGCGAGATGATAAAGTAGAATTCCCTTCATCTCGTTAATTTTGGAAGGGTATTCGAATTGCCCAACTGTTAGAAAACACTAGGCAAACTGTTGCATGCCACTTGTTCGACTAAATGTCTGTGAGGTAAATTTTGACGCTGGCGAAGTCTGAGTAACCGAGCGACACTAGTATATGCTAGTGAATAAGTGCGGGGTCGTTTGAGTGATTGTGTATAGTCGTCTTAGTGTGTAGAAGCTACGAGTGCTCACGACTCTTTCACCTTTCATTTTGAAGAATCTGGTGGTCTTTAGGCTTCCGAGTGACCAAGTTGGATGAATTAAATGCAATTAAAGTGCTCAACTTCTTGTAATGTAATGTACATGGCTCCTGCAGTTGCATTATGTATACTCTATGCATAGTGGTATATTTTGAGACTAAGTGTGGGGTGGCGAGTCGTATAGTTGAGTATGTTTCTGCGGTTCGTGTGAGCACCACTCATAATCAAAGAAATATATTCCATAAAAGCCAATCAACATTGGAGCACTGAAGAAAAACTATCCAAATCTTCTAAAATCAATTCGAGAGGTGCAACAATGGGGACCTATCTTGAAGGTCCACGACAAGGCTAACCTTACTATTGTAGAGAGATTTATGCTAATTGGCATCACATGGGGAAGCATTGTGAGAGTACGAGGAGTGGATATCAATGTCTCAGCTGAAGCTCTGAACAAGTTCTTAGGGTTTCCACATAGACCAACAGACAAGTATGAGTCTATATGCAAAGAGACTGATTACTTGTATATTCAGTCTGTCTTATGCCCTACCAGGAAAGATGCAAATTGGAAGCATCAGAGTGTAGAGTATCATTCTATGGCTAAAGATTTCATGAGCGTATTAGAACGTGTGGTTATGAATTTCATATGCAACTACTTGATGTCGTACCAACACAAAACTAATGTCCCTCGATACGGAGCACTAGTGTTGTATGATTTATTGGAGAGGATCCCGGTCATCTTGGGAGTTCACCAAGATGAACTACAAGTGGATGTTGTTCTTTGCGAATACCTTATCGTCTTACTTGACGGATAATGGAGTGCTCTGGGACAAGGGGAATGATGACATCGAGGCTAAAGCTCCAGGACCATATGATGTTACTCATGTACTAGAGTCGAACAGGGGGAGGGTCTCTAAGTTCACTATTCAACAATTGTTTGAGCAGATGCGAGCTGATATGCAAGAGAACAGGGCTGAGTTGATCGCGACTCGTGCAGAGTTGAGTGCCACTAGAGGTGAGTTGATTCAGACTTGTACATATCTAAGTCGAGTCCATGCTGAGCATGCTACGATCATGAGGGAGTTATCACTACTCCTGTTCCAATGTACAGATATAGATATCTCACAGTTTCTTGCAACATCCACTACTAGACTATCCACGTCTGCTCCTCCTATAGTCCCGGGCTCTCCATCCACCATGCCCACTAAGAGCGTCGTGTCACATGCTACAGACTCAGCTCCACATGGTGATGATAGGACTATGACTAAGCCCCCTATTCGTGAGGATGATATTGCTATGACATAGGGGGGCATGATAGATGTTGGGGATTCTTCGAGTACTCACTCGATTGTTGCCATTGTCTCTGATGCTCCTCCACAGACCACAGGGGATCCCTCCACCTAGACTTCAGGGAGTTTCTTCTCACCCTACTGTACTTTATTTGTGTGTATTGGGGACAACCACGGTTCTAGGTGTGGAGTGAGGGTTATTCATTTTTTTTTGTGGGTTAATGTACTTAACTATTACAATATTTGTTGCTTTTGATACTTTTGGGGCTGTAATATTAACTGAATTATCGGCTTGTAATAGTTAGTAAATTCGTCTATAAGTAGTATCTCTCAATCTCTTGTCGTTTACATTTGTAGTAAGTAGCCTTTAAAAGAAAAAATTCATAAAATAGAGGATTTTTTCCAACGACGGACTACTTGGACAGTTCTCTCGAGTGATTAAGGTCCTTGATAAAAGACAAAAAGATTTTCAATTGATTCTAGGAAGTAGTGTTAGTATTAGGAAATTAACAGAAAAATAAAGAAAAGCACAAAATATTTTATTTACTTTGAGTAGATAGTTTAAAGATTAATCTATTAGGCAATAATCTCCCTTGGTTTTTCTTTGGCCATCATTTCTTTTTCAAGGGATGAATTTTTGAATCGGGTATTATTTTTTATTTTAGAGTAGTGTAGGATATAAAGACTCATAATGAATTCAACACATTAAGTGACTTGTTTGATATCAACAGAGTTAGACTTGAGTATGTGGATTATAACTTTCTCCATGAGTTTTTGAGAACTATTTTTGCCTTGAAAAGTAGAATAGTTTTGTTTTGTGACGCTTAGGTTCATTTTTTTACTCTTGCGCTAACTGTTGTGCCTTGTGCATTAAAATTATGGCTTAACTATGTACGTTCTTTGATTGAGAGTTAGGAATATAGCCATCCTAATTGAATCATGTGTCATTGTGTGGTGAGGTTTTTGTATAGTTCCATGTAGTACGTTTGTGGCTAGAACTTGCCCTGCATGTGAGTCGAAGCAAAATCTTAGGTTTTGCTCGGTTTGAAATATGATTTTAGGCCTTCTTTGATCTTCTTGGAATTGTAATGCTACCACAAATAAAATCATCCCTAGTTAGCCATTTTGAGCTTGTGGACCTTTTATTTGGCACCCACAGTACGAGCCTATACCCTTTTGTTCTTAATTGAAACTTTTGATCCTTGTACCTCTTAAGACACTTTAATTGTGAAATGAGCGCTAAAAGAAGTAAGGAGGGGATTTTGGTGACTTTCAAGTGGAACCAACTGAGGGAGAAACGTGCACTTATTTTAGGCCTTCTTTGTGTCAAGAACTTGCCCTGCATGTGAGTCAAAGCAAAATCTCTAGTGTCTGTGGTTGAACTACGATGTCCAACTCTCATTTTATTCTTGTTCTAGCTTCGACTTCCCTTCTTATCCCGTGAAGTGTTCTTTCAATTTCCGAATCAAGAGAAAGGAGGTTGTTTGCGCTTCTACTCCTCCGCATTCAAGAGAAAATCATGTGTTAACACAAACAAGGAAAACTTAAAATTAAAGCTTGAACAAATAACTAATAGAAGCTCAACTCATACAAGTAGCTATTTTCTAAGTCCCCGGCAATGGCACCAAAAACTTGTAACGACCAAACACACACACAAGTATATGTGGTCTTCAAGTAATAAAGTAGTGATTAGGGCATCGTTCTCACGGAGACTTATGATTAACTTTTGACTGATTCAAAATCAAACAAATTATCTATTCAATAGATTATTCTTAAATGAGTAGGCAATTAATTAATAGCCAAAGAAAATACCAACAATTAATTAAACTAGAGATCGACTAAAATACGTAGGTAATTGCAGTTAACAATCAATAGGAGAGGATATTCTAGGATCATATGCTTGCTAACAATCTTGTTACGTTCTCGACTTAAACTGACTAATTGATTTATCTGGTTTGTTGATTGACATAGTTAATGTTACTCGTAAGAATCTGTTGAGTTCTTACTCGCCTATTCAAGTTAACTTAATGCCTATATGTCTATGGAATTAGAACTAACAAGAACGGATTTACACTTCCTGTGTTTCCAACCAAGCAAGACAATTAGGTATATTTCTATCCTAATTTTGATCCGTTCCCCGATGCCCGGGTTCAAGAACTTGCATTACTTAATCCTATATGCAATCTTGAATTACCACTTTCGAGTTCAACTCTAGATTCGTAGGTAGTACTCCACTGTTAGCTATGTAGCAAAATAATTAAAAACAGAATAAAACATACAACCCAATATGATTTAATCAAACTCGCCAATTCAAACCTCAAACGTCAACATTTATGTAGCACCCATGACCCCAGAACTAACAATTTTAGCCACGCATGCTCATGGTAGCAACATCAAGTATTTCCCAAGAATACATAAAAATCAATAAAAGAAGAAAAAATTAAGAACTCAAGACGAATTCCGTCGTTTCCAAACTTTGTGATGGCTTTTTTCAGCTTCTCTGTGTGTTAGATGACCTAAAAGAGGCATTTTTGGCTTATATATTGCATACAAAAGTCATGGGCCAAACTTTTCCGTTTCCTATTCCGTCTCAGCTTCAGCTTCTCATCATCGCATGCTGGGGTGGATACTTCATATACACCTTATGTTCCTTCATCTCTGTTATGTCCAGGTACAGATGCTAAGGCGGATGCCTTAGACGACTTCATTGCTAGGGGTGCACCAAATACACTTCTTTTCTAGGTTGGATGCAACGCATCCACCCTCTTCTCCTATAGCTGGAGCACCTTTTCTTCATATTTTTCACTCCAAACACCCTAAATCATCACACACAACTCAATTAGTCATAAAATCAATAATTAACACATGTTGGGCATTTTAAAGATCATAGCACCAAAAAGCGTAAAACAGGAGTAAAGTAACAATATAACATATAGAAATATGCCCAACATCATAAGCTCATGATTTGTACTATCAATCCTTGAGAAATGTATTAAGGTTCAGTTATTATATGATTTATTTGTTTCAATAAATTTCATTAAATCGAATAGTTATTATATGACTTACCTGACGAGTTGGGTTAGGTGCTATCACAACTAATTGAATCTTGGATCATGACAAAGCTACGATATTTTTCTCACAAGTAGACTTCTACTCCGTGTTGCGTTCACTTTAACATAGCCCTGTTTAGAAGCCTCTTGACATTTTCGTACAACTCCTAATCCATGTGGCCAAAAGAAAGTGCTAGCACCACTATATATGTTTGCTATACAAAATACTTTTGAGCAAGTACTTTTTGGATACACGTTATGAGGGAGTATTATTAAGGATAAAATAAAGAACGTTGAAAGTAAAAATTTAATAAATACAAATATGTAATACTTTGTTAAAAAAATTAAAAAGGAGAGAAAAACATATGGATTGAAAAGGGAAAGCATACAGTTAGTTATGTACGGATTATTTACAAATTTTTTTAGATTATCAGATCACCTAAAAATATTTACAAGTAATCCTTCATCAAAAATAAAAACTTTATAACTTAAATGTAACACAAATTACGTACTATGGCATATAAAAGTAACATGATAAGTAAAAACTGTAGTAATTGAGAGCAAAAATTTCAATAACACTATTTCAATATTTTTTGTAAGTAGATATACGAATTAGCTTGAGTCATGTTGGACACTATCCTAAGAAACTATTTCAGCAATGTGAAATGTTTATCCAGAATTAAACAAGCTTACCTCTATTTTATTTAGAAGATGCAGGAATCAACAAATATTCATATTAATGCAATAAGATTGAAAAGAGAATAGGACAAAGAAAATTTATAAGTAAATTTGAAAATAAGAAAAGCTAAGAGAGAAGGAGAGAAGGCTAAGTACAAAGAACTTATGATGATGATGAATTGTGCGGCCAATGATAGCTATTTATAGTTGTAATTACATCGAACTTTGTTGTGCATGGCAAGAGAGTGGTTGATCAAATTTGCCACTTAACATGTCATTCTAGAATGGTTAAGACACTTGTCCAAAAACTTTTAAAATATTGCCACAAAAACTTCTTACAACATCGTTGATATTAGTTAAACGCAAATAAAATAACGGCAAAGGGTCAAATATACTCATGTACTTTTAAAAATGGTCTAAGATTATCCCTCTTTATACTATTGGGTTATCTTTACCCCTACCGTCATACTTTTGAACAAAAATACCCTTATTTTGGATGGAGTACCACGTGGAAGCACCAGATGAAAACAACTCTTTCTTTTTTTGCCCCGATCCGTTATAAAAAACTATCACCCAACCCAATTTTCACCCAAGGCTAAACTTAGCATCTTTTGTTCTAAAGCAATTTTTTTATGAAAAAGTAAAAGAAAAATCAATTAGATATTTTCATTTTTTTAAAACTAATGCACCTGTAGTCCACTGCTTTAGAACAAAAGATGTTATGTTTAGTCTTGGGTGAAAATTGGGTCGGGTGGTAGGTTTTTTAAAACGTATCGTGAAAATAAGAAATGAGTCGTTTTCATCTGGTGCTGCCACGTGGCACTCCATCCAAAATAAGGGTATTTTGGTTCAAAAGTATGACGGCAGGGGTATAGATATACCAATAATATAACAAGGAATATTCTTAAACTATTTTCGAAAATACAAAGGTATATTTAGCTCTTTAACGAACAATAACTAGCAATATGTACTACCAATAATGCAAAAAGCAATATAAAAGTTCAGAACCAAATAGCCGCGGAGCTTTTGCATCTATACCCGCTTTTTGGATCACGTTTTAACTTATACCCTCTTTGCAAAAATAAATTGCAAGCGTACCCACTTTTCGCATAAACTTCAGGCATACGGGCCTGAAGTAGCAAAGACAATCACACAAAACTTCAGCATTCTAGGCGTTTTAATTTCAGCAGTTATTTAGTTCATTTGTAAAAACTTCAGCACTAAATAAGCTGAAGTTTTGTCCTAGATTAATTATTCTTGTCATAAAGCTTTTTCAATAACTCCAGCAGAAGATGCTGAAGTTATTTAGTTCATTTGTAAAAACTTCAGCACTGAATAAGCTGAAGTTTTGTCCTGAATTAATTAGTTTTCTCATAAAGCTTTTTCAAAAACTTCAGCAGAAGATGCTGAAGTTATTTAGTTCATTTGTAAAAACTTCAGCACTGAATAAGCTGAAGTTTTGTCCTGAATTAATTAGTTTTCTCATAAAGCTTTTTCAAAAACTTCAGCAGAAGATGCTGAAGTTATTTAGTTCGTTTTTAAAAACTTCAGCAGAAGATGTTGAAGTTATTTAGTTCGTTTATAAAAACTTCAGCAGAAGATGCTGAAGTTATTAAGTTCACTGAAGTTATTTACACTACTAGAAATTGGAGCTATTGCAACCCTTCAAACACCGTTGCCATAGATAGGTTAACCGTCCCTATAGGACTATTGGAACGGATGTCGACTCGTTCCGGGATTCAGTGTTACAATAGGTCTATTGGAGTGGTTATTTGCAACGGTTCATAAACCGTTTTAATAGATAAGACTATTGTAACGGTTTGGACAGATAGCATTGTTCTATCTACCGGAACGGTTTTATTTCTGTTGAGACGGTAATAAACCGTCCTGGTAAAATAATACAGCTAATTTTTTAAGTCTGTTGCAACAGTTTTCATGATATATGGCAACAGTTTTTGTGATTTTGTGGAACAACTATCAATGCTTTGTTGCAACGGACATTGTAACATATTGGTGCTCTATAGTAGGAGCTGCTCTTATTATTTGCTAGGCCTATTGGAACAGTTATATTCCCTATTGCAACAAATTATAATTTTTGATATTTATGGAAGCAAAATGAGAAATATATTCCTATTGTATGAAATTGTTTACACCATATCCAACTAGCATTATCCATGTACGAAAACAAAACATGGATACATTGTTTGGTCAAACAATTCAAAAGTCATCAAAATAGATAAGTTTGGGTACAAAAAGTTCTAAACTAAATTAAAAATCCTTAAACATAATAATAAAGTCTAACAACAATCAACAACACTCAAGTAAGGTCTTCGTCACTGCTTTCATCCGCAATCGCTCCACCTACAAAAGCCAAAATGAAATAATTAAATAAAAAATTTAGGATAGTTGAATCACAAAGTAATTGAATGACCAATTTGATAATAACTCAAAAAATTTCAAACTCTCTAAATTCTTATATTTTTCGGCAGAGTTTCCTTTGTAAATATGATTATCCCAAAATTTTCAACCTGCTCAAAACATCATTTGTAAATACAACTATGTAGAACTAAGATCCATCCATACATCAACTATCAATATGTGCCATCCACAATATTATTGGCACACCGTATCAACATGTACCATTAGGCTCTAGCTTGACTTAGAAGCTCTTGAGCAGAGAAAAAACATTTAGTATGGGTATGAGCTACAATACCCAAATTATGGTTCAAATAAGTGGTAAGGTAAAGACAACATTTTATCCAGTATCTATGGTCAGCAATGAAACTACAACCTACTGGTCATATGTACATTTAATTTTAATATACCATCGCATGTGTGTGCAAACAAGTTTCCAAAGGTAAAGCTCATAGATTTTCAATATTTAATGAAGAAAAGCAAAACATATAAATCTAGAATCTCGAGAACCTGCTAGTCTTGGTAGCATCAATAACAGAATCTCAAGAACCTAAAGCATTCTGTCTAGGAAAGATCCACTCCTGGTCACATGTACACTTGATTTTAATATACCATCGCATGTGTGTGCAAACAAGTTTCCAAAGGTAAAGCTCATAGATTTTCAATATTTAATGAAGAAAAGCAAAACGTATAAATCTAGAATCTCGAGAACCTGCTAGTCTTGGTAGCATCAATAACAGAATCTCGAGAACCTAAAGGATTCCGTCCAGGAAAGATCCACTCCTGGTCTACATTTCCGTAATGAATCTTTCTATCGTTCTCTCTCTTTTTTGATACAGAAATCCTAAAATAGGGAATATTGAGCTATGAGCATCTGAAGGTGGCCTGGGAGTTGGAATTTCATTTTTTGGCACATAGCTGCAAACAGATGGAACTCTTCCTTTCCCTCCAATTCTTTAATATAAAGTGAATGAGATGAATTTTAGGATCAAGCTGAACTAATCAGTAAGCTACAGGTCCTTTCTGATATTTTTTAACTAGAGGTTCAGTAACTCTATTAGTCTCCCTCAAATCAACAAGTATAATTCTAAACCGAATAAGCTAAAAAATAAGCAATATTAATACCTTGTTGTGCAGAAGCAGCTTCTCCAGGAGAATTATCACAAAATGCCGCTAGAATAATGTTAGCATCAATATCAATTCCCGAATGCTGAAGTCGTGCAAGGACATCTGCAACAACTTCTTGACGGATAGTTGTCTTCTGTTCCTCAATTTTTTCCTCCATTCTTTGTATCTTCTCCTCCATTTTTTGTAGATAATTTTTAGTATTTGAAGAAGATTCAAAACATCCTACTTTCCCTCTCAAACAAGTTCTTGTAACCCCTCGTCCATACAATCTCAGACGTCCCGGATGTTCAGGCCCCATGACAGATGCAAATGCATCTACGGACTCATTGCCATTTTCGTTTTGTTGTGCTTCAATTTCCTCCATTTCAGCCTTCAAAGCAAATTCAAACAAATAGAACAAGTAAATAAAAAGTAAACTAATAAAAACAAATAATTGATCTCGATATAACATCAGTTAAATATAATTCGCACAATTTTACTGATTGTATCTTCATCCGAGCACTTGTATGATCGCCCAGCTTTCCTTTTTCTTGTAGCCACAAAGACTTCCTTTGCCGATAAAGAATCCGAAGTTTCCTTATCGTTTTCCTAGTTACATAGTTACATGAAAGTGAGTTAGCATTCATGGTGATCTACCATGTACTAAACAAGAGCAGAAATTGAGAAATATTTTGCCATTATTTGCTAGTTACACACCAACTTAGAGCATACTAAAGCAAAACTTCTTTTTCTAGCAGTGTGAGGATCCTTCAACTTTTTCCGGTTCTCAGTATTAATTTGGGACATTCTCTACAAGAAGAAAGAAACATCAAACAACTATAATAACAAGTATTGACTTCGCATTTCATATTGACTTCTAGATTCAGCTTAGCTATGTCTTTCTATGGGTGTTAGTATAGAGTTTCACTGAAGAATGATATTGTCTCATTAATACCAATAAAAATAGAAAAACTGCTATTAAATACAAATGTGGCAGCGGTTAAGCCCTACGTTTAAACGAAATATGCTTACAATTTGATAAATGGAGAAGTGTAAATGGTTAGAGACACTCAAATTGACTAAGACATTATAATAACAACCAACGCAATCAGCTAGTTATAAGATAGATCTTAAATAGTTGATGATTCGATGTTGAAATTGAGCACCCCAAATACTATATGACCATATATAAATGCAAAAACAATTAAACTAGGTACATTAGTATCCCCAAATACTATATCCCAAAATAGACGTGACATACATTTCTAATTTGGAAATAGGAAAATCAAGGCACAATAACCAAAACCAAAGGTCCACAAAGAACAACAGAACAATTACATATTTGCTTTTGCTTTTACGATATGTCGACGACCATATGACAACACAACAATTACAGACCAATGTTTCGGCTCTTTTTTGGGCAGAATTTTTCTGGAAAAAATCGCCAGCATTTCAGCACTTTTTGGACATTTAGAAAAAAAAAAGAATAAGAAGAAGAAGAAGGAGTAAAAGAAGTACACATACCTGGAGTTTCTCTGAGTTCCAATACCTAAGAAGTTCCTTAAACTGAGAAGCTGGAACATCTTCAGGGATATTTTGCAATCGAGTTTCATCATTGTCATATGCATCAAAGTGATCTTTTTTCAATCTACACTTGTGCTTTCTCCAGGCAGCTTGCACTGATTCCAAAGTACATTTTTTTCCAGCTTCAGGAATATCATATTTATCCTACAATTGATGTCAAATCTGTTAGTGCAGAAGATATGAGATTTTCAACCAAAAATTGAAAATTAAGAAGTTCAGACCTTGGTATATTCCCATATATCCTCTTTTGTGTCCATCTTCCTCCAATCCAAAATATCAAGAGGACATAAAGTCGCATTCCTTGCCAATGTGCCGAGGAAGCTTCCAAACTCTGTCACAACTTTATCACTAGGACCAACAGGTTGATTTAAGCAGTTAAGTAAAATCACTTTACGCTCTTGGCGTCCATGTACATTTTTCATCTTTGTTCTACCTCTTTTTCGTGGCTGAATAGAAGGGCCTACAATTATATGAACCAAGAAAATAAACACCAAATCAGTATTGTTGATACATTATTTATGACTGCAATAGGATGTAAATATTTTTAGATAAAATCTATAAGTTATTACCTTGTTCTTTAGATTGTTCATCTACAGTAGGAGTTGTAGAATCCAACTGAACTTGTTCCTCCACTTGTTCATCTATTACTTGTACATGATCTGCTACTCCTGAATATTGTGGCAGTGGCAGATTCTCTTCAATAATATTCGGACGCTCTTTGTTTGATTGTTTAGCTGGAACAACATATTTTGCCAGAGCGGTTGATCTAGTCTGTACACGGGCTGGCAGATTCTCTTCAATAATATTTGAAATCTCTTTCTTTGATTGTCTAGCGTGAACACCATATTTTTCGCTAAAAGAACTCCTTATTTGATTTGCCAAAGATGCCATTGTTCCAGGTTTTGCGTATGTCCCACTTGTCTTTCTTTTGGGCTTTGAAGGTCTTTCTTGACTCATGTCTATCAGAATCTGATCAAGAATACAAAAACAAATTATCAGACTAAGCTTGAACTGAAACATATTAAAATATCTCCAAATATCAGACTAAAGTTTCAATTACTTAGCATATTACAAAAGCTTGAAACTGAAACAAACTAAGACAATGAAGTTTCAATTACTTAGCATATTACAAAAGCTTTAAACTGAAACAAACTAAGACAATAAAATTTTTGAAGTTTCAATTACTTAGCATATTACAAAAGCTTTAAACTGAAACAAACTAAGACAATGAAGTTTATGAAGTTCCTTCTTCAGTCATCAGACTCCATCCAATCCCAATCCGTATCATCTAAATCATCCTCCTCTTCTGATATTTCCACATCTGTATCTTGAGAATGTTTTGCATCAACTGGCATATCAATAACATCAAGAGGTACATCTTCTCTCGACCATCTAATATCAATTTCGACCAAACTATTTGATGGACCGGAATCATCATTAGGCTCCCTCCAAAATGTCTCCCCAACATTAGGAATATTTTCTTCCTCCAAATCATACAAATCAACGGGGACTTTATTCCTTGCATAATAAACATCCTTCTCAATTGGATCCTCTACATAAAAAACTTGGTGGACTTGAGATGCCAATACAAAAGAGTCGTCATTACTACATAATCAGTTAGAGTATACCCGAGTTAACCCATATTCATCAACTTCATTACGAAACCAATCACATCTAAACAATACGACACTGAAGCGGCCCCAATAATCAATCTCAATGATATCTTGAATAGCTCCATAGTACAAAACCTGTCCATCAATGGGATTTTGGTCCCTAGCACTAGCAAAACTATCAGTTGTTGCTGACAAAGTCACTCCACTATTATGTGTCTTCAACGCGGCATCCCACGTCATTGTATGAAATAAGTAGGCATTGATAAAATATCCAATATATCGTTTGGCCAATGTATTAGGCCCTTTAGCTAGCCATCGCAAATGATTGGGCATATCAATGCTTTTTACTTTCTCTTTAAACCAGTCGGCAAAGTTTCGACTATGATTTCTTGCTCTTACCCATGCATTTGATCTAGTATGATTATCAATTAAATTCTTATGTTCCCTGCAAGCCATATGTTTCAAATTTTATCATTAGGCCTTTATCAATTAAATTTAAAAATCTTAAAATATAAAATGAAATAAAGCTATAATACAAGTGATGGTAATATATTTTATCTTACATGATAAATGCCTCCACTTGTTCATCTTCAGTATTGAAGAGAGCATATCTATGTGCCTCAGAACATAACTGCAAATCCATCGCAAAAATCTTTCCCTTTCTCTTTTTCTTACTTCCAATTGGATGGCCTATTTTAGGAAAAATATGTGACAATTTTGCTCCTTCAATGTCCCCATCATCCTCAGTTTGGTACCTACTGAATCTTGTCTTCACCCCATCATGTAGGTATCTCGAACAAAAGACCAAGCACTCTTCGGCTAGAAACCCCTCTGCAATTGACGCTTCTGGATGAGCTCGATTACGAACAAACGCCTTATATTTGCACAAATTTCTTTCAGTAGAATACATCCAACGACAATGAGTTGGACCCCCAAGCTTAATTTCATTTACTAAATGAACGGGCAAATGAGGCATTATATCAAAATAGGTAGGAGTGAAAATCATTTCAAGCTCACATGTAATATCATTGATTTCAGTATGCCATCTATAAAGATCCTCTCGCCTTATAACCTTGGCACATATGGCTTTAAAGAAGTTACCCAACTTAATCAATGCCAAATAAACATTCTTGGGTAATGATTTTCTAACAACAACTTGGAGCAAGTAATGCATTATAAAATGAGCATCATGACTTTTGTACCCAGATATTTCCATCTCTTTCTCATGCACACAATGTGATATATTCGAGGCACACCCTTTTGGCAATTTGGCATTTTTAAAGACGGTGCAAAGTCGCCTCTTCTCTTCTGGATTCATGTAGAAACAAGCTTTAGCCAAAGATATTGTTCCACTTACAACATCTTGTATTGGTTGAAGCTCTTTTCGTATTCCCATTTCTTTCAAATCGTAACGAGAATTTACATGATCTTTTGACTTTCCATCTATCTCCAATAATGTCCCAAGAACACTATCACATATATTCTTCTCAATGTGCATCGGATCAAGATTGTGCCTCAATTTGTTAGTTTTCCAATATGGTAATTCAAAGAAGATGGATCTTTTCTTCCATGGACCCTTGTTATCCCGAGACCTTTTCTTTTGGCCCTTTCCAAAGACATTCTTGAATTCACGCAACTCTTCGATCACTTCTGTACCCGACAAAGGAGTGGGTGCAAGTCTATGATCCTCCTTACCATCAAATGATTTCTTATCTCTTCGAAATGGATGTTCAGGAGGCAAAAATGCCCGATGACCCATGTAGCACATCTTACGACTATGCTTGAGATACTGAGAGCATGTACCATAATTACAGGTGGGGCATGCAAATTTTCCCTTTGTGCTCCAACCAGAAAGCATTGATAGTGCAGGAAAATTACTAATTGTCCACATTAAGGCTGCACGCATTTGAAACATCTGGTTAGATTCAGCATCAAATGTTTCTACACCGAATTCCCATAGCTCTTTTAATTCAGCAATTAGTGGTTGTAGATACACATCTATATCATTTCCCGGATATGAAGGACCTGGGATGATCATTGACAACATTATATACTCTGGCTTCATGCAAATCCAAGGCGATAGATTATAGTTCATTAACATAACAGGCCACGTGCTATGGGAAATACTCATTGTTAGAAATAGGTTGAAACCGTCACTTGAAAGACCCAATCTAATATTACGAGGGTCGCTAGAGAATTCAAGGTGCAAGGAGTCAAACTCCTTCCAAGCATCACCATCAGCAGGATGTCTTATATTTCCATCATCCGGTCGTTCAGTGGCATGCCATCTCATAGTTGTAGCTGTTTCGGGACACATGAATATCCTCTGAAGGCGAGGCTTTAATGGAAAGTACCTTAAAACCTTTGCGGGGGTTTTGGTCTTTTTATTAGTCAAGACATTAAGAACATTCTTCCATCTAGAAGACCCACACACAGAACAAGTATCTATATTAATATTGTCATTCCAAAATAACATGCAATCATTAGGACATGCATGTATTTTTTCATAATGAAGACCCAAATCTTTTATCATACTTGTTGCCTTGTAGAAAGACTCGGGTAGCTGAGCAAATGGAAATGCCTCTTTTAACAACTCCAACAAGTCTGTGAATGCCATATTACTCAACCCATGAATGCACTTAAACAAGTACAGGCGAACCGTAAAACCCAATTTGGAAAAATTCTCACACCCTGGATATAATTCTTCTTTTCCTTCTTCTACTAATTTAAAGAATCTTTTTGCATCTTCAGAAGGTCCATCCCTCACTCTTTGGTGTCCCAAATCATCCTCAACATTTCGAAATACATCATGAAGTAATCCATCAATATCATCATGCATCTCGGAACCTTCATCATTATTGCTTGGGCATGGAGCCTTTCTCGAGGAAAATCCTTCCCCGTGGAAAACCCATTTGGTGTATCCATGAACAAACCCTTTAACAATCAAGTGATCCTGCACCACATTCCTAATGCCATAAACAATTAGCGCACTCTTTACAAGGGCATAATATTTCATTTCCTTGAGAAGCTCGTTCCAACGCCTTATCAAGAAAATTATTTACTCCTTGTATGTACTCATCAGTTGACCTTCGGAGGCTCAGCCACCTTTTATCTCCGTTATCCATTAAATTAGTTTTATCCTATATGACACCAAAACAACCAGTACAAATATGGTTTATATACTTTCAGTCGAAAAAATTAGCTAATAAGTAAGAGGAAGGGCAGTATATCATTCTGTTAAAGCTGGGCAGCACAAAAACAATGAAAGAGAACTAGGCAACATATCAGCGAAGAGGAGAAGACTTAGAAAAAAGAACCGAAGTTAAAAAATAAATCGCCAGCATTTCGGTGCTATTTGGACGCTGAAACAGTGAAAAGAAGAAGAAGAAGAAGAAGAAGAAGAAGAAGAAGAAGAAGGAAATAATCATCACATACCTGTTGCCGCTGAATCTCTATTGAAGTTGAAAAGGGGGCCCTAGTCGCTGTTGTTGCTGGTCGTGTTTTAATAGAAGTACATTGATCCCTTCTTCTTTAATTAAATGGGCTGGCAGCTTCACTCGCTTCGCTGATACACCAGAAAATTCAACGACCACTATATTGTTTCTCTGTGTAGCTAATTTGCGAGCAGCACCTGAGAAAAAATAAGAAGGCAAAGGTTTGATGATGTCCAAGAGAGGAGGAAAGACATGAGGAAGGGGGAAACCAAAGACAAGTAGGGACATCACCGGTTCATTTTCCAAATGCATATCACAGTTTGCAAACAATTACTGCACATTATCGTCTTCATAAATAAGATGAGGCATCTAAAACACCACTAGGTACTAGGCATGTGCATTTGGATCGGATAACCGAAATCCGATCCGATCCACTATATTTCGGATTTTCAGATTTCAGATTTTCGGATTGGATGCAGATTATGTTTTTAAAAATTTCAGATTCTCGGATTGGATTCGGATTGGTATGATTTTAATCAGATCCGATCCGAAATCCGAAATTATGAGTTATACCATTGTGTTATCCTCTCTTTAGTACAACTTTGCAGAACATAAACTTGACTTCAGCAGCAACAAGCAACAATATGGTTCCAATATTACTGCCTAATTTGTCTTCTAGCTTGCTAAGTTCTAATTATCTATCACCATCAGTGAATTCTTTGCTTTTCAGCTCATTACAATCAAGGGTTAATTATCACACAAGAGAGGTTGCAATAAATATTGGTGATTACTTTGTAAATGATTTTACTTTAGACAAATTAATCCAGCAGCAACAGGCATAGGATCAGCAACCATACAAATTGGTTCACTCCAATATATTTGTTTAGTTTCAGAAAGTCAGAAGTAACTATATGAAATGAATAGCTAAAAGCATCTGCAAGTTTTAACCTCTCAGGTGTAAAATAGATAATGCATTCAAGTTAAAAATTGGTAAAATATACAGTTGAGTATACAAATTTTTTTTTAAATTCGGATCAGATTCAGATTGCCTTTTTCAGAATCCGAAATTCGAAATCCGAATCCGACATATGCTAAATCCGATCCAACCGATCCATGCACAGCCCATCTAGGTACCTGTTAGTCATTTAGACTTCTGTGGCTACTTAATAGTGTGTGAACTATTAAAGCACTCAGCTATAACCACAAAGTCTTCCAGCTATTGTGTTTGCAAGGGTAAAAACTAGAAGCTACAGATAAATCAATGGAAATCTTACCTGTTATGGAACAACAATCGGATTCACTACAGAGAAATCAATGGAATTCTTTTGTGTGTTTGGCTGAAACTGTAATTCCAAAAGACCAGAAACCCATGAGACATAGCCTCATTCACTCTGTATTCAAAGCTAAGGTATATTACCATATAACTGCTAAATTCTACCATGCATATACACAAACAGAGCAGATCAATCAAATATGAATCAAGAACAGTCACACATCCAATAATCTGAAGAACTTATCCAGATCCATTTACACATATAGTCAGGAATCCAAAGAACTGCATAAATGGTCAGCGAACAATTTCATAGGGGCATACATGTCATCAATCAACCATTCACCAAGCAAATAGATATCACTATCTCTAATCTATCTATATAAAATACAAGAGACAACATTAGTAAACAATAGAGAGGACAGAAATATGCATAAGAAATTATATAGAAATTGTAGTTCATTGAAGAATTTTTCTATAAAGCTATATAAATATAGTTTTCCATATTCATGTAATATAATTTTGTAATTTTTCATTGGAAAGATGAGAGAATATGCTAAGAAAAACACAAACAGACCTGGCTGCCTCAAACAGACCTGAGTATACCAGATGAGTTTTAACCATGCGATAACACATTTCAGTTATTATACAACAGAAATCACAGTTTCAGTTGGTCGGAATTACTGACTTCCACAAAATAAAAAGGACTACAGATTACAACCCAACAACATAAGGCATGATAAGAAAACTATCATTGGCTAAATCTCTGCATGAATTAAAATACCGCACACATTTCAACTACATTGCACTTATAACAAAACACACACGTACAAAGCCTAGAAATTTTTATTAGGTACACCAAAAAGAGTAAACCAAAGAAATAAAACCCATGAAAGTACTTAAACCATATTCAAAGAACTACATTGCACATGTAACAATGAGGATTGTCACATGCGTGTTCATTTAGACTTGATTTCAGCACAAAAAAAACAGAAAATTAAAGCTGAAAACAAGATGGGTTCTTCTTCAGAAGAAGAAGCTGATAATCATCTGAGTTAAAGCCTTGCTCTTTGCAGTCAAATGCCCTTATCAAAAAGCTCTAGCAGTTCATAAATCTATCAAAATTAGCTAAAACTACAACCTAAAGCATAAATTAGGCGGATGAAGAACCAGTTAACAGTTGAAATTGAAACCCTAATGTATGACAAAACAAAAATAAGAGTGAGGTAGTGAGCACCTAATTTGGGGGAAGGTTGTCGCTGTACAGAGAGTGAAAGAGAAAGAGGATTTTGGTGTGAGAGAGGAGGGGATGTATAATTTGGGGTATAACTTCGGGTGTATCGATAACAACGTTAGTGGAATCGGTATTAAAACTTTTAAACATAATATTGATATTATTAAATTAAAATTACTTAAAAATAATAAAAAGATGTGTTATTTGGGCGGTTTTGGCGAAATTGACGAGGAAAAATAAGGAAGGAAAAAAGAACCGTTCCGATAAATTTTTTATCAATAAACCCGTTCCATAAATAATTCTATTAGGACGGTTTGTTGAAACGTTGCAACAAAAGGGTTTATGGTAACGGTTTTGTTACAACTGGAACGGTTTTATAGCGTTAGTGTGCTGATATTACCTAAAATCTATTGGAACGGTTGCAACCGTTACAATATAGTGTCTATGGCAACGGTTGGTGAAACGTTCTAGAAATAACTGTTGCCATAGGCCCATTTTCTAGTAGTGGTAGTTCATTTGTAAAATTTTCAGCACTAGATAAGCTGAAATTTTGTGCTGGATTCATTAGTTTTGCAATAAAGCTTTTTCAAAAACTTCAGCACAAGATGTTGAAGTTATTTAGTTCATTTGTAAAAACTTCAGCACTAAATAAGCTGAAGTTTTGCTCAGATATCAGGAAGGCTACGCCTGAAATTGTAAAAATTAGAATATAAGTTAAATAAATTTAAAAATATAAGTATATGTTAAATGGGGCCAGCGCAATTTTTACAATAACCGCCTGGACTTTTGGGTCCACATTTTGAGAGATTCATACTATTTATTTAAAAAACAGAAAAACACAAAGGACCAGGAACCTCGAGTAGAAAAATAGAACACGTTCGACAAAAATAAACATGTAGGCTGTGGATCCAACAGTTTTTCTTCAGGGAAAAAACACAAGCAACTTATGTCGTCATTCCAACAACGAATCCTAGTTAAGACACCTTTGACCTTTTCCCTATGTCTTCCTTTATTTGTACACACAACCCCTCAACTTTCAGTATTTAGCTTTGACTCCACAGGCAATAACTTGTCCTATTTTTTGGGAACACAAGAACCTAGGAAACGAAGAGAAATATGCAAAGGGGAAAAAGCAAGGAGATGGATATAAATGCATTTTTCCAACTGACATTATTATCAAGATATAAATATCTCACCAATTAATTTTAGGCCTTATTAAGATTAAGACAATAAATTACCTTTTAATTTATTTTCGAGAGTCAGAAGGGATACTTGACATAACTGGTAAAGTTATTGTTATGTGACCAGAAGGTCATGGGGATCAAGCCCTGTAAATAGCCTATTGTAGAAATGTTTAATGTAGGGTATTAAGGATGGGTAGAATAGACCCTTATGATCTGGCCCTTCCTCAGACCCCGCGTATGACGGGAGCTTAGTGCACCGGACGCCCCTTTAATTTATTTCGAGAGTAAAAATTTTTGTGGTTTGAGAAGGATTGTGGTTGTGTACGCAGACCTTAGTCCTATCTTAAGAAGGTAGAAAGACTGTTTTGATGAACCCTCGGCACACCAAAGTATTCAAAGAGATTAATCAAACATTATTTACAAATGCATTTTACATTCCCAACTTTCGTTAACTATCTCGTCAAGCCAAAAGTAACACATAAATTGAAGTATTGGAGAAGAGAGGATATATACAAATACAAAAAAATAACAACTGTCATAATTGCACGCATCTATCTTTTGTTGGATTGGTGCCTGTTGTTTTCTTTTCTAAAGTAGGACTAAAAGAATTAGCATAACTTTTCCATCTTAGTTTGCCTACCGTAGAGAAGTAGCACGTAAAAGTCCACATCTTGGCTGTCTAAGAGTCAATGGAGACTTCTATATCTTTCCTTCCTATTTTATTCATATGATCCACAATTATTATCATGAAATATGTTTTCAGTGTCGGCGGCAACCCTATTATGCTTTTCAAGTAGTAATAGATTCCACGTTGCATGAGAAAAGACAGATATAAATACTTTTAGTTATTTCGTGTTGGGCCATTATCTTATCACCTTTCTAGCTGTTCTTCTATAAGCTCCAAAGAGATGGTCTTATAGCTGTTTTTTCCCCTTGACTTTACAATTTGCTTTTGCTTTTTTCTTATCTTCTTTCAAACACACAACACTAGGAAATTAAGGGTGTGTTTGGTACGAAGGACAATATTTTTCGAAAAATATTTTTAAAATTTTCGTATTTGGTTGGTTTAAATGTTTGAAAAATATTTTTCCAATGAACTTATTTTTCTCCAATTAAAGAAAAATGAAAGAAGGGAAAATATTTTCCAAAACTCTTTTTCAACATTTCCTACCATATTATTCATCCCCACAAACCCGCACCTACCCAACCCAACCCCCACCCTCACCCACCCACCCATCCACGCCTCCACCCCCACGCCGACCCCCAAACTCTACCCTAAATAGAAATATTATTAATAGTTCTTTCTTTTCATGTTATAGATAGCATACTTTTTTCATTTCAATAAATGAGTATTTACTTTTCATGATATAATTTTTTTTTATTTAAACACAAAATATACTTTCTTTTCATGAAGTAAAAAATAAATATTTTCTCTCATTTCAATCTTTAATTTTATGATATAGAATTTTTTTTCATTTCAACAAATGAATATTTCCTTTTCATGATGTCGAAAAAGTATTTTTTTCATTTCAACAAAATGAGTACTTTATTTTCATGTTATGGAAAGAGTACTTTTCTTTTTCAACCAGAAAAAGAGTATTTTCCTTTGAGTTATGGAGCACAAATTTCAATGTTATTTTTGCATAAAAGAGTAAAGTGCCACATTAGTTCCTTTGGGTTTGTATAAATTTTTAGAAAAATAATTAAATTCTTGAAGAAAATAGAGTCATGAAAATGTTGGGTATTTGGGAGAAGGGGGGAGAGAGAGGGGGAGGAGAGGGCGGGAGCACAGGAAACATGGGGACTTGTGGGAAGGGTGGTCTGGGGTCTCAGGTGCGAGGTGAATTCCGCATCTGCGATGCCCGCAGATGCGAGTGAGGAAACGCAGGAGCGGTCTGCGACCGCAGAAGCGGGCAATGGTTTGCAGGTGCACACACGCAGGTGCGACCTTTTGATCGCAGAAGCGGACAAGGTGCATTAAGTGAAATCCGCACCTGCAATGGAAATTCCACAGGTGCGAAACCGCTGATGCGGTACTGGGGTCGCAGAAGCAAAAATCGTTGGGTAGAAAAGGAAAATTTTGAGGGTTTTGAGTTCATATCACAAAATTCAATTGGGAGCTCGGCGGAAGGCCAAATTTCGAGACATTTTCAGAGGGAGTCATTGGGTAATGATTCTTAACTCCTTTATGATTATATCTCACTAATCTATGCTTGAATTCATCATTTAATTTCGGATTTGGGGTTAAAAAATTGGGGGAAATTGAGAAAACTTCTTAGGCCAAACTTTGCGGTTTTGATCAAGATTTTTGTATCGAATTTGAGTAATTTTGGTACGAGTGAACTCGTGAGTAAATGTGTATTCGTATTTTTATTACTTTTACCCGATTCCGAGAAGTGGGCCCGAGGAGACTTTATTAGCGCTTTACCAATTTATTGCTTTAACTTTAATTCTGTTCGTTAGATTAGTTTTTTGTAGTGATATTTATGTTATGTAATTGGTTTTGGCTAGATTTGGGCTATTCAGAGTCGGATATTCGTGGAAAGAACGTAATTTTGGATTGATTTGGGCTTGGTTCGAGGTAAATGACTTACCTAACCTTGTGTGGGAGAACTCCCCTTAGGATTGGTACTGTTGTTGTTATATGAACGTCGTGTACGTAAGGTGACGAGTACGTACACATGCTATTTCTTGTAAATCCCGATTTCATTAAATGGTAACGAGTCTTTTCTCTTATTTGAATTTATTAGCTTGTGTACCATTCTGTTAGACTAAGAAAACATGCCCATTTTCCTTCACTATTTACTTGAACTACGTGCAGCATGTTTAGTAGTTTTACATGCCTTCTTTAACTTGTGCTTAGGATAAATTGTAAGATTATGTGCCATGATTATTGAATCTCGTTGTTTGGCTGCATATTTTTGTTTGGGAGATCCCCCTGTATTGCATATTTACTTTGGGATTACGGAACGGTATTTCGGGACATACCCCAGTCTTGTATATCTACTTTGGGACTATGGATCAGTATTCCGGGAGATCCCCCTACACATTTACGTTTGGAACTACAAGACGGTATCTCGGGAGATCCCCTGTTGAATTGTTGTGTTCCGAGCTGTTGTTTTTCCATGATTCTTTCCTTGTTACATTTTTTGTCTTTATTACTGCGATAGTTCCTTTTTGCTTTGCTTTATTATACATATATATGTTTCGGTAGGGCCCTGAATGGACCTCATCACTACTCGACCGAGGTTAGGCTTGGCACTTACTGGGTACCATTGTGGTGTACTCACGCCCTTCTTGCACATGTTTACGTGTGCAGATCCAGGTACATCTTATCCGCCTCATCATTAGCGCAACCGCAAAAGCTTACCAGAGACTTCAAGGTACATCTTCACGCGCCCACAGATCCTCGGAGTCCCCCTCTATGCTTATACTGTTTTCCCTCATTTATCTCTTTTAGACACTGTGTGTAGGAGACAATTAGAAAGTTTTTCTTAGAGCTTGTGACTCGTGATTCCGGGTTTTGGGAATATTGTTCATATTTGAGTGTTGGTTTTACTTGTACATGTCGTGCGACATCCTTATCAGTACATTATATCTATTGAAGTTAGTTGTAATTATTGCTTCATTACCGTTATTTTGATTTTATTAGGCTTACCTAGTCGTAGCGACTAAGTGCCATCACGACGTCTTACGGAGGGAGAAATGGGTCGTGATAAGTTGGTATCAGAGCTCTAGGTTCATAGGTGTTGTGAGTCACAAACCGATTTATTAGAGTCTCGTGGATCGGTGCGGAGACGTCTGTACTTATCTTCAGAAGGCCGTGGAACTGTTAAGAACAATCATACTTCTTTGATTTCCTTATCGTGCGAGTTATTGACATCAAATTCTAAAATTCACTATTCTATTATTTCTCCCAGATGGTGAGAACCTGTACCGGGAGATCCGACGATCAGGCACCCGAGACCCCTGCCAGAGCCGCCAAAGGCCGGGGCCGAGGTAGAAGACGGCCACACGATGCATCCAGAGCACCCGCGCGAGATGCGACAGAGGAGCCCCCAGCAACTCCAACTGGAGGATAGACAGCAGAGGTTCCTATTGCTGCTCCAGCCCTCTAGGAGACTCTAGCCCAGTTCATGAGCATGTTCAGCACTTTAGCTCAAGCTGGATTGATCTCGATAGCTCCGGCCACATCTCAGGTCGGGGGAAGAGCACAGACTCCCGCATCCCGTACTCCTGAGCAGAGGGTCCATGTTGATCAGGACCTAGAGTATATTCCTATGCCACCAGTGGTTCCGGTCCAACATGAGACCAGGGTAGCTGCTTCTGAGGCAGAGCAACTTAGACTTGAGAGGTACAAGAAGTACCACCCACTTACTTTCAGCGGATTATCCTCAGAGTATTCTCAGGGTTTTCTAGAGGTGTGTCATCGTATTCTCCACACTATGGGTATAGCGGAGACGGGTGGGGTTTCTTTTATCGCTTTCCAACTGAGGGGCGCAACCTATCAGTGGTGGCGTGCCTATGAGCTGAGTAGTCCAGATGAGGCAGCCTCACTCACTTGGACTCAATTCTCAAATATGTTTTTGTGTGAGTATGTCCCTCAGAGCCTCAGGGATGCTTGGCGCGCAGAGTTTGAGAAGATGCGCCGGGGTTCTATGACAGTGTCGGTGTATGCAGTCCGTTTCAGTGAGTTAGCCTGGCAGGCACCGGCTTTGGGTCCTACAGTCAGGGAGAGGGTTCGTCACTTCATTGAGGGACTCCATCCAGTATCAGGACCAGTATGGCCAGGGAGTTGGAGGCAGATATCTCTTATCAGCAGGTCATGAGTATTGCCAAGAGAGTGGAGGGCATGCTTTCCCGGGACAGAGATGAGAGAGAGGCCAAGAGTCTCGAGAGACTGGTCATTATTCTGGAGATCGTGCACGGGCAGCTCGCCATGGTAGGGGTTTTGTGGGTCGTCATGTTCATTCAGCTCTTCCAGACGCCAGTGGTGTTCCAGCTCCTTTAAGGCCTTAAGAGCCTTATTATGCACCACCAGTATCCAGTGTGCCTCCTCTTCGGGGTTATATTAGCAGCCAGTCCATCAGGACAGGCCCGAGCCAGTCACAGCCGCCGTGTCCTCCGAGGGGTTGTTTTGAGTATGGTGATACTTGTCATATGGTGAGGGATTTCCCTAGACTTAGGAAGGGTGCACCTCCACAGAATTCTCAACCACCACATGCTCCACCGGGTCCTCCGACCATGCTTCCAGCACCAACTGCCTCCCACCTACTCAGGAACCTCGAGGTAGAGGTCGGGGAGGTCGCGGTCGCCCTAGAGGGGGAGGCCAGGCCAGGTGTTATGCCCTTCCAGATCGTTCAGAGGCAGTTGCTTCTGATTCTGTCATAACAGGTATTGTTCTAGTCTGTCATAGGGATGCTTCGGTATTATTTGACCCAGACTCTACGTATTCATATGTGCCTTCTTATTTTTCTCCACATTTTGGGGTATCTCAGGATTCTTTGAGTTCCCTTATTTATGTATCTACTCCTGTGGGAGATTATCTTGTTGTGGACCACGTATATCGGTCATGTTTGATTTCTCTTAGTTGTTTTGAGACAACAGTTGATTTATTATTGCTCAGCATGGTAGATTTTAATGTTATATTGGGCATGGACTGGATGTCACCCAATTATTCTATTCTTCATTGTCACGCTAAGACCGTGACACTGGCTATGCGAGGCTTACCACGATTAGAGTGGATAGGTACCTTAGAGTATACTCCCTGCAGGGTTATTTCATTTCTTAAGGCTCAAAAAATAGTTGAGAAGGGGTGTGATGCGTATTTTGCCTATGTGAGAGATGTCAGTATTGATACCCCTACAGTTGAGTCAGTTCCAGTTGTGAGGGACTTCCTTGATGTGTTTCCAGCTGATCTTTCGGGCATGCCGCCCGATAGAGATGTTGATTTTGGCATTGATTTGTTGTCGGGCACTCAACCCATCTCTATTCCTCCTTACTGTATGGCTCCTCCTGAGTTGAAGGAGTATTTTTAGGATTTTCTTGATAAGGGCTTCATTAGTCCCAGTGTGTCATCTTGGGGTGCTTCGGTCTTGTTTGTGATGAAAAAATATGGTTCTATGCGCATGTGTATTGATTATCTCCACCTGAACAAGGATACAGTGAAGAACAGGTATCCATTACCCTCACATTAATGATTTATTTAATCAGTTACAGGGTGCCAGAGTGTTTTCCAAGATTGACTTGCATTCAGGCTATCATAAGTTGAAGCTTTAGGAGCCGAATATCCCGAAGACTGCTTTCAGGATCAAATATGGTCACTATGAGTTTCTTGTCATGTATTTTGGGCTGACCAACGCCCTGACAGCCTTTATGCATTTGATGCACAGTGTGTTCTGGCCTTATATTGACTCATTCATCATTGTGTTTATTCACGACATCCTAGTGTATTCCTAAACTTGGGAAGATCATGAGCAGCACCTGAAGACTGTGCTTGAAACCTTGAGGGAGAAGATGTTGTATGCAAAATTTTCTAAGTGTGGGTTTTGGCTTGACTCAGTGGCATTCTTGGGTCAGGTAGTATCGAGTGATGGGATCAAGGTAGATCCGAAGAAGGTGGTGACAGTGCAGAGTTAACCTAGACCGTCATCAGCTACAGAGATCCGCAGTTTTCTTGGTTTGGAAGGGTATTACTGTTGCTTTGTAGAGGGATTTTCATCTATTGCAGCACCTATGACCAGGCTGACCCAGAAGGGTGTTCCATTCAGGTGGTCAGAGGAGGGTAAGGAGAGCTTTCAGAAGCTCAAGACAGCTTTGACTACAGCCCCAATATTGGTATTGCCTACAGGTTCGGGGTTTTACACCGTTTATTGTGATGCTCCGTAGATTGGTCTTGGTGCGGTGTTGATGCAGGATGGTAGGGTGATTGCCTACACGTCCAAACAATTGAAGGTGCATGAGAAGAATTATCATGTCCACGATCTTGAGTTAGCAGCCATTATTCATGCCTTGAAGATCTGGCGCCACTATTTGTACGGTGTTCCTTGTGAGATCTACACCGATCACCAGAGTTTGCAGCACCTGTTTAAGCAAAAGTATCTTAATTTGCGCCAGCAGAGGTGGTTGGAGCTACTTAAAGATTATGACATAATTAGTTTGTACCACTCGGGGAAGGCCAATATGGTGGCCGACGCTTTGAGTCGTAGGGTGGAGAGTTTGGGGAGTTTTGCATATCTTCCAGCAGTAGAGAGACCCTTAGCATTGGATGTTTAGGCCTTGACCATCCAGTTCATGAGATTGGATATTTCGGAGTCGAGCCGAGTATTGGTTTGCGTGGTCTCTCGATCTTTTCTTTATGACCATATCAGGGAGCGTCAATATGATGACCCCCATCTACTAGTCCTTCAGGACATGGTTCAGCGAGGTGATGCTAGAGATGTGACTATGGGTGATGATGGCATGATGAGAATGCAGGGCCGGATATGTGTACCCAACATGAATGGGATACAGGAGTTGATTCTTGAGGAGGCCCACAGCTCGCAGTATTCTATCCATCCGGGTGCCACGAAGATGTACCAGGATTTGAGACATCACTATTGGTGGAGGAGGATAAAGAAGGATATAGTTGGGTTTGTGGCTCGGTGTCTCAATTCTCAGCAGGTCAAGTATGAGCATCAGAGACCGGGTGGCTTGCGTTAGAGGTTAGAGATCCCATATAGGAAGTGGGAGCGGATCACCATGGATTTTGTAGTTGGGCTCCTATAGACTTCGAGAAAGTTCGATGCTATTTGGGTGATTGTGGATCGGCTGACCAAGTCAGCTCATTTCATCCCAGTGATGACTACTTACTCTTAAGACAGGTTGGCTTAGATTTACATCCGATAGATTGTCCGCCTTCATGGTGTCCCAGCTTCCATCATTTTAGACAGAGGTACACAGTTTATATCACGGTCTGAGCGCACGATGCAGATTCTAGAAGATATGCTCCGTGCGTGTGTGATGGAGTTTGGAGGGTCATGGGACCAGTTCTTTCCAATTGCGGAGTTTGCCTACAACAATAGTTATCAGTCTAGCATTCATATGGCGCCGTTTGAGGCTCTGTATGGTATGCGGTATCGGTCTCTAGTGGGTTGGTTCGAGCCGGGCGAGGCCCGATTGGTGGGTACAGACTTGGTCCAGGATGGCTGGATAAGGTGAAGATGAATCAGGATAGACTTCGCACAGCCCAGTTCGGACAAAATTGTTATGAGGACCGGAAGGTTTGCGATTTAGCATTCATGGTTGGAGAGCGGGTCTTGCTTCGGGTATCACCTATGAAGGGTATCATGAGGTTCGGGAAGAAGGGCAAGTTGAGCCCGATGTACATTGGTCCTTTTGAGGTATTGCGGCGCCTTGGGGAGGTTGCTTATGATATTTCTCTACCTCCCAGCCTAGCAGGAGTTTGTCCGGTATTTCACGTTTCTATGCTTCGGAAGTATCACGATGATTTGGCTCATGTATTGGATTCAGTTCAGTCCAGTTGAACAAGAATCTATCTTATGTTGAGGAGCCGCTGGCTATCTTGGACAGGCATGTCAGAAAGCTTAGGTTAAAGAAAACTGCCTTAGTAAAGGTTCAGTGGAGGGGTCAGCCGGTCGAGGAGGCGACCTGAGAGACCGATCGGGATATGCACAACTGTTATCCTCATCTTTTCACAGCTTTAGGTATGTCTCTATGCTCTTTCGAGGACAAATAATTGTTTTAAGAAGGGGAGGATGTAACGACCCGGCGGGTCATTTTTAGAGTTAGAGCCCCGATCCCCTACTAATTGCTTCCCCCGTATTTATTTCTGCTATTACGTCTTGTCAGGAGGGTTCGTTTTGGTTTCCGGTGTAAATTGAGACACTTAGTCTCTTAATTGGTAGCTTAAGTTGGAAAAGTCGACTGGATGTCGACTAGTGTGTATACGACCTCGGATTTGAATTTTTATGGTTCTGTTAGCTCCATTAGGTGATTTTTGACTTAGGAGCGCGTCCGGAATGTAATTTAGAGATCCGTAGTAGAATTAGGCTTGAATTGGCAAAAGTTGGAATTTTGGCAATTTTGGTCGGTAGTGGAAATTTTGATATCGGGCTCGAAATGGAATTATGGAAGTTGGAGTAGGTTTGTAGTGTAAATTTTTACTTGTGTGTAAATTTGAGGTCATTCGGACGAGATTTGATATGTTTCGACATCGTTTGTAGAATTTAGAAATTTCAAAGTCTTGAATCCATGTGTAATTAGTATTTTTGATGTTGTTTGATGTGGTTTGAAGGCTCTACTAAGTTCATATGATGCTTTAGGATTGATTGGTATGTTTGGTTGAGGTCCCATGGGTCTCGAGTGAGTTTCAGGTGCTTAACGAGTGAAATATGAACTTAGAAGAATTTCTGGTGTGCAGGTTCTGGTGTTTCCGCACCTGCTGTGGGGGAACAACAAGTGCAAGGCCGCATGTGCGGACGACCAAGCACAGAAGCAGAATTAGGAAGGGTAGTCTGGGGTCGCAGGTGCGAGGTGAATTTCGTATCTGCGATGCCCGCAAATGCGAGTGAGGAAATGCAGGAGCGGTCTGGGACTGCAGAAACGGACAATGGTCCGCAAGTGTGCACACGCAGGTGCGACCTCTTGATCGCAGAAGAGGACGAGGTGAATTATGTGAAATCCTCACCTGCAATTGAAATTCCGCAGGTTCGAGACCGCAAATGCGGTCCTGGGGTAGCAGAAGCAAAAATCACTGGGCAGAAAAGGAGAATTTTGAGGATTTTGAGTTCATATCATAAAATTCAATTGGGAGCTCGGTGGAAGGTGATATTTCGAGAGATTTTCAGAAGGAGTCATTGGGTAATGATTCTTAACTCCTTTATGATTATATCCCACTAATCTATGCTTGAATTCATCATTTAATTTCGGATTTGGGGTGAAAATTTTGGGAAATTTTGAGAAAAATTCTTAAGCCGAATTTTTGGGTTTTGATCAAGATTTATGTATCGTATTTGAGTTATTTTGGTACAAGTGAACTCGTGAGTGAATGTGTGTTCGTATTCTTGTGACTTTTACCCGATTTCGAGACGTGGGCCTGGGGAAACATTTTGAGCGCTTTTCCAATTTCTTGCTTTAACTTTGATTCCGTTCGTTAGATTAGTTTCTTGTAATTATATTTACATTATGTAATTGATTTTGGCTAGATTTTGGCCATTCAGAGTCAGATATTTGTGGAAAGAGCATAATTTCGGATTGATTTGCGGTTGGTTCGAGGTAAGTGGCTTGCCTAACCTTGTGTGGGGGAACTCCCCTTAGGATTGGTACTATTGTTGTTATATGAGCTCCGTGTACGTAAGGTGACGAGTACGTACACAATCTATTTGTTGTAAACCCCGATTTCATTAAATGGTAACCCGTCTTTTCTCTTATTTGATCTTATTAGCTTGTGTAGCATTCTGTTAGACTAAGAAAACATGCCTACTTGCCTTAAGTGTTTACTTGAACTACGTGCAGCATGTTTAGTGGTTTTACCCGTCTTCGTTAACTTGTACTTAGGATAAATTGTAAGACTCGTGGCATGATTATTGAATCTCGTTGTTTGGCAGCATATTTTTGTTTGGGGCTATGGAACGGTATTCCGGAGATCCCCCTGTACTGCATATTTACTTTGGGACTACGGAATGGTATTCCGGGAGATCCCCCTGTCTTATTAACTTTGGGACTACAGAACGGTATTCCGGGAGATCCCCCTGCACATTTACGTTTGGGACTACGAGACGGTATCTCGAGAGATCCCCTGTTGAACTGTTCTGTTCTAAGCTGTTGTTTTTCCATGATTCTTTCCTTGTTACATTTTTGTCTTTATTACTGCGATAGTTCCTTTTTGCTTTGATTTATTATACATATATATGTTTCGGTAGGGCCCTGACCGTACCTCGTCACTACTTGACCGAGGTTAGACTTGGCACTTACTAGGTACCATTGTGGTGTACTCACGCCCTTCTTGCACATGTTTTTGTGTGCAGATCTAGGTACATCTTCTCCGCCTCATCATTAGCGCAGCTGCAACAGCTTACCGGAGACTTCAAGGTACATTTGCACGCGCCCGCAGATCCTCGGAGTCCCCCTTTATCCCTTATACTATTTTCCCTCCTTTATCTCTTTTAGACACTATGTATAGGAGACAGTTAGACGGTTTTCATAAAGCTTGTGACTCGTGATTCCGGTTTTGGGAATACTGTTCATATTTGAGTGTTGGTTTTACTTGTACATGCCGAGTGGCATCCTTATCAGTACATTATATCTATTGAAGTTAGTTGTAATTATTGCTTCATTACCATTATACTGATTTTATTAGGCTTACCTAGTCGTAGCGACTAGGTTCAGCTACGACGTCTTACGGAGGGAGAAATGGGTCGTGACAGGCATACCAACTAAGAACATACTTTAAGATTTTTCTGGTATTGGTGGAAAAAAGGCATGACACGTAGATCACCAGTAGGGTGACAAGTGGCACTTTCAATTACACGAATTAAAGAATTTAAGAAGGCACGGGAGAAACGCCCCCGATGTTTCTCAGAAAAGGTACCAGCCCTGACAACTGGAAATGAGGAAATAGGCATGAGATGAATGAAGACCATAAAAGGGGAAGGCTCATGAATCTGCAGTAAATAAGGAAGGAAGTCGACATTTTTCTTTATTATGGGAAATCACCAGTCATTAATTTAACCGTTACAATTATATATGGTAGCGGGAAATCAAAATAATTAATGACATTAACAAGTCAGAATTAAGTAGGGAAACCGTTATGATTATGTATCATTATATAAGGACCCGATCGTTATTTGTAAAGGCATATGAATTTTTATCAATATATGCAATTTGTTTTTTATTTTATTCTAAGTGTTCAAACCACAATTCTGGGTTAGATTAGCGGTCTACCTTAACCTTTCTTTCCTTACCTAGTATTTCCATTATTCTTTTATTCTTTGAATTAATAAGAAAGTAAAGTAATTTTGGTTATCAGTAACCCTATTTATTCTTGATATTAACTTGGACCAAGAAATCTATTTTTGGGTTAAACAAATTGGTTCCGTTATCGGCAATCTGATAATCTATTCACTTTCCAAATTTCATTATTAGAACCAAAATATGTCTACTACAAACTAGAACGACCAACTGAATCAACAAGGTGTAACTCCACCACAACACACACCCACAACTACTCCTCAACACTCACTAGAAAGTTCACCCGAGAGGTCCGCTTCACGTACTGATGGACAACAATGAGGTGATCAAACCATCGAGTAGGATGCTTTGAAGCAGTTGATTGCACAACTTATGAACGAAGCACTGCGAGCTTTTTCTAGTGGATTACCCAAAGCAACACAAACTCCACCACCAGTTAATACTACCTTGGAAAATCCGTGTTCAGGACTCGATAATTTTAGAAGTGGAGAAGTGCCGAATGAATCCCGCAATGGAGGATCGGGTACACTGAATAATTTCAATGTACAAAGATTAGTACTAACCTTGCAGAAACGGTTGAAGGAGAAAAATGAATGTCACAATCTAATTCTGTACTAGGTCGAGACTACACCTAACGCCGATGTTAGGCAAGCTCATAGCGAAGCTACCATTTATTTATCCCCTTTTAAACATATTTTTAACTACGCTCAATTTCACGCAACTGTGACAAGTCTTTTTAAATGAAATATAAACATAATAAGTGCATAGTCTACGGTAATCAAAATGACAAGTACAACAGTACATAAGTGCTACAAATCCCCAAACCCGGCATCACAAGTACATGAGTAATCTAGAGAATATACAAAACTTCTAAAAACTACAATCCGAAAGTAATAGACAGGGATAGTAAATAAGATGGAAGGAGACTCCAGTGTTGCGGATCGTAGCAAGGAAAGCAACTCACCCCTAAGTCTCCGTAATGACCAGCTACGCGCCCGCATGACCACTGGTGGAACCTGTCTCAGTACCTGCACATCAATGCAGAAGTGTAGCGTGAGTACGAAGAGCAACACATACCTAGTAAGTATCTAGTCAAACCTCGAAGAAGTAATGACGAGGGTTCGACTTGACACTTACTAGAGGTCAATAATAATAATGAAAGTGCATAAAGTAGACACGGTGGACATACAACAAGTATCAATGAGACAAATAAAAACAACTACAATAAATACAACAGGGATCCGTAACACATCACCAACATCTCATAACTGGCCGTAAAGACCTTAACTCAATTATATCTAATCTAGAATTCGTTTTGATTATTTAAAAAACAGTTGCCGAGGCGAACAACCCGATCCCATAAGAATAGTAGTACTCAATACTGCCAAGGCGAACAACCCGATCCCATAGGAGTAGTGTTACAGTCATACTACCGAGGCGAACGGCTCGATCCTATAAGAGTGGTGTTACCATACTACCGAGGCGAACGACCCGATCCCATAAGACTGGTGATACTATACTGTCGAGGCAAACAACCCGATCCCATTAGAGTGGAGAAGTTTACCTCGCTCACGGAAGTACTTGCGACGCGAGAGGGCATGGATTTTTCATAGTTATTCAATATTCCTCAATTTTTCAAAATAAGAAGACTAAGTCGAGAATTGCAAATTTAAAATCCCTAGTCTTGGACCTATTTAGGACAGTTAATATGCATGATAAAATGAAATTAAAGGCATGATGAGGGTCTAAGTATACCCGGACATATCATGGAATATAGTTGCGCACGGACTCTCGCCACCTAGTGCATAAGTAGCTTCCCACACAATTAATACACAACAAGATACACCTAAGGGGATGGGTTCCCTCTTACATGGTTAGGCAAGAGACTTACCTCATTTCCAAGCTCACTTCCGGTCAACTAATCCGCTCTAAAAGCCCCAAATCGATGCTGAAAAATCCAAAACTAGTCAAATTGTGTAATTTAATCAACATATACTTAAAAGTTCATAATTTAGATATTAGAGTAATTACCCAACCCAAATTGGAAAATTACAAAAATTCACCCCCAAGCCATGTGCCCGGATTCTGGAAATTTTCGAAGATAAATATTACCCATAGCCTCATGAACTCAAACCCCATTAATTTCACCATTGTTTCATGTTAAATCTACCTATGATTCGTGTATTTTGCTAAGGAATTGATAGGGATCACTTACCTCTTGATGTTGATGAAATTCCTCCACACAATTCTCTCAAAATTGCCTAAGACCAAGTGGGAAATGAGGGAAATAAATCTAAGTCCTGTAATAAAAGATCTTGCACCAGACGCAGATGTGCATTTACGACATCTTGTTCGCAAATGCGAAGGTCGCAAATGTGACAAAACCATCACAAATGTGAAGGTTGGCCATCTCTACTATGGTCGCAAATTCGGCCAAATCTTCGCAAATGCGAAGAGTGGCAGGTTCACAGAAACGACAGGATCTTCGCAAATGCGAAATCCTCAGTGCCTTCCCATCTTCGCAAATGCAAAAGGACCCGCTCAAATGCGAGCTCGCAAATGCGAACAAAACTTCGCATTTGCGATACCTGAGGCACCAGCAAGAAAAACCAAAAAAAATTGAAGTCCTTCTACCTCTCTGAACGCGTCCGAAATTCACCCGAGCCCTCAGGGCTCCGCACCAAATATCCATACAAGTCTAAAAATATCATACAAATTCGCTCGCGCGATCAAAACACTGAAATAACATCTATAATAACATATCAGACGCCAAAACGCATGGATTAAATCATGAAACTCAAAAAACATCTAAAAACACTTGTGCACGTCTGATTCCTTTAAAATCAACTCGTAATGACGCCAAATTTTGCGTGCAAGTCGAAAATAACCATACGGAACAATTCCTAGGCTCGGAATCCCAAAAAACCCCGATAACACCAAAATCTACTCCACCCCGAGCTTAAAGAGCTTGGAAAACCTTCAATGCGCCAACTTCCAATATTAAGTGTTGAAACGCTCCCGGGTCATCCGAAACCCGGGTTGAACACACGCCCAAGTCCAAAATCATCATACGAACCTATTAGGACCGGTAGATCCCGGTTCCAAGGTCGTTTACTCAAAATGTTGACTCAAGTCAAACTTGGCCATTATAGGCTACTATTAAGGAACTAAGTGTTCCGATTTCGGCCCGAACCAACCATGCCTGCAGGTCATAAAACAGTAAAAGCACATACGTGAAGTCTTAATTAGGGGAACGAGGATCTAGAAAGAATAATAAGCGGTTGGGTCATTACAATGAGCGTATAGAACAAATACTTGACATGCCTCATGTGATCAAAGGTGTGGATCTTGATCAAAGGTGTGAATATTGACAAATAATCCCCCAAAAAGTTTAAAATGCTTGATATCCTTAAATATGACGGGACGTCCGACCCACGTGATCATGTTACTGCATTCACTACAGTCATGAAAGGAAATGATTTAACCAAGAAGGAGATGGAGTCAGTCTTGGTTAAAAACTTTGGCGAAACTCTCACGAAAAAGGGCGTTAACAGGGTACTCTCTCTCTTACTTGAAAACTCAATTGAATATTTTGATAAGCTTGCAGATTCATTTATAAAAACACATTCGGGGGCTCAAAAAGTTGAATAAATAATGGAGGATATCTTCAAAGTTAAACAGGGGAGTACAAAACTACTCAGAGAATTCATATATAGGTTCCAACATGAGAGAATGATGCTGCCACGAGTACCCGATAACTGGGCGACTATGGCCTTTGAAAGCAATTTGACAAGAAAAGTCCAAAAGCCATAGAGAGGTTGAAAGAAAGATTGCGGGAGTTTCCAGCAACAACTTGGAACGATGTGTACAACTGATATTACACGAAGCTACGGATAGAAGAAGATACAGTTACATAGCCAAGGGCAGATGAAAGGCCAGGTAAAGACGCTCGGAATCAGAGAGAAGATTTGGTAAGAACAGGTACAAGCCTTATATGGAACCTGCAGGGCGAGATTCTTGGCCTAAACAGGAGAAGACAT
The DNA here is from genome assembly GCA_005239495.1 of Nicotiana undulata. Lineage (NCBI taxonomy): Eukaryota > Viridiplantae > Streptophyta > Magnoliopsida > Solanales > Solanaceae > Nicotiana > Nicotiana undulata. Next base: position 57,114 of record ML298762.1, read on the forward strand.
GTTTTGATTCAAGATCAAGGCAAAAACAAGGCGAGTTCTTCTCCCCGATTCAAAAAGGAGCGAGATGCGCGAAGCAATGATTCCATCACTCAAGCAAGAACATCAGACTTCCAAAAGAGATGAGGTCAGACCCGAACAAAAGAAACCCAGATTTCTGGTGCGAGTTTCACAATGATCATGGACATAGAACATCAGACTGCGGGTTTTTTCAAGGGGAAGTTGAATATCTACTGAAGAAACATAGGCAAGAACCTCCAAATCCTCCATCACCAAACAGAACGGTAAATGTCATAACCGGAGGAGATGTAGTTAATGGGGTAACGTACACGCCTGCAAAAAAGATATCAAAGGTCACTGTCACTCACGCGAAACGCGTTCTCCAAGTCTTGGAAGATGACAATATAGTGTTTGATGATGAAGAGGCGGATGACTTGATGATTCCTCATAATGATGCATTAGTAATATCTCTACTTGTACATGATACTATCGTTAAACAAGTTTTGATTGATCCTGGTAGCTTAGTGATTATCATTTTACTAAGAGTGGTAAATGAGATGCAATCTGACGATAAGATCATAACAAAAGCATGATCATTATCTGGGTTTCATAATTCAAGCGTCGTTACAAAAGACGAAGTTGTGCTGGCTACATTTGTAGAAGGAGTCATCAAAGACACAAAGTTCCAGGTAATAGACGCGTACATGGCCTATAATATAATCATGAGAGGCCATGGATTCATGATAGGGATGTTTTCCCGTCCATGTTACATCAAGTTATCAATTTCCCATCACAGTGGGGGAGATAAATCTGAGGAGATCAACAAGCTTCGCGAAGTATTAATTCAGTCGTGATTACAAATACAACAGCCAACAATGCAAACGCGAAACGGCAATTAAAGAATTGAGTTGGGGACACTTCAATACATACCTCAACTCAAAGTATACAAGGTCAAACTGATGTGGATTCAAGACCTGATGTGATCCAACAATCAGAGGAAAATGAGAACATCTAAACAACCACAGAGGAGCTTGAAGCCGTAATATTATTTTTCCACTGGCCAGATAAAAATCAAGTGATCTAGGATGAGTTACAAAACTTCTAAAAATTAGTTTAACACGAGAGGTAAAGTATCCTGATTGGTTAGCTAGTACTGTTATGGTTCCAAAAAAGAATGAAAAACCTCGAGTATATGTATATTATACCGATTTAAATAAGGTTTGTCCTCAGATTTATTTTCTTTATCACACATAGACCAATTAATTAATTCTACTATAGGTCATGAACTTTTAAATTTGTTATATGCTTATTCTGATTATAATCAGATAAAAATGGACTCTTTAGATGAGGAAAAAACCCCATTTATCACAGATTGGGGGACTTCTTGCTATAAAGTCATGTCATTTGGATTGAATAATGTTGGAGCCACGTATCAAAGATTGGAGACCAAAATGTTTCAATAACACTTGGGAAAAACTGCAGAGGTCTACATAGATGATATGTTGGCCAAGTAAACACATGCATGAGATCATGTTCAACATTTAGCTGAGACCTTTGAAATTCTCTGCAACTACACCATGAAGTTGAATGCGAAAAAGTACGCTTTTAGCGTAGCCTCAGAATTGTTTTTGGGTTTTCTTGTTTCTAACTAGGGTATTGAAGTAAACTCTATATATATCAAAGCTATTAAGGAGATACCTGATGTATTCAGAAGCAAGAATTTTGTACAGAGGTTAACATGTGGGGTAGCCGCTATAGGAAGGTTTATATCCAAGTCGTCGGAGAAGTGCTTTAAGTTCTTTTCAGTATTGAAAAAGCAAATTAGTTTGAATGGACTGACAAATATTAACAAGCTCTTGAGGACATAAAGATGTATCTGTCAAATCCGTCCATGTTAGCAAAACCAAAGGATGGGGAGAGATTTCCCATCTACCTTGTTGTGTTAGAAGTGGCGGTAATCACAGTACTGGTATGAGAGGATAAAGGTAAATAATATCCGATTTATTATGTTAGTAAGTCTTTACTAGATGCTAAGACACGATATACTCACTTAGAAAAACTTGGTTTAGCTTTAATAATGGCATCAAGGAAGTTACGACCTTACTTTCAATGTCTTCCTATCTCTATCGTGACTGCTTTTCCGCTAAGAAATATATTGCATAAGCAAGAATTATCAAGGAGGTTAGCTAAATGGGCTATAGAGCTTAGAGAATATGATATTATAATAAGTCTATAACTGTTATAAAGTCTTAGGTATTAGCAAATTCTGTAGCAGATTTTAGCGCAAGCTTGATTCCTGAAGCAGAAAAAGAACTATGAGTATTTACCAAAGCTAATCCGAGTACTTGGATCTTGTTTACTCACGCTTCCTAAAATGTTAAAGGAGCAAGTTTGGGGATTGTTTTAGTTCCACTCTCAGGTGAAACTATAATACATGCGATAAAATGTTATCCAATTACTAATAATGACGCAGAGTATGAAGTTGTGACTGCAGACTGATAGCTTGGTATTGAATAAATCATGATCAAAAGTAACTTGCATCTAGTAGTTAATCAAGTGTAGGGGACTTACATGGAAAGAGAGACATGAATGCAGCAGTACCTCGAAAAAGTACGAGAATTGCTTAGGTGGTTCTAGACATGGAAAGCTGTACAAATACCAAGGGAGAAAAATGAAGAAGCAGACGCATTGGTAAATCTCGCATTTGTTGCTGATGTGACGAATGAAGAAAATGCTATTGTGGTACACTTATTTCATTCAGCCCTCGACCAAACCAAAAGTGAGGTAAATTTTAATAATTTAACTTGGGATTGGAGAAACGAATTTGTGAATTTTTCTTAGTGTGCTTTTTTTCCTGAGGATAAAGTAAATCCCGATTGCTATGATTGAAGGTTGCTTAGTACTGCTTAATTCGTGGGAATTTATATTGAAAAATATTTGGTGGACCTTTAGCACGATGCCTTAGACCTTCGCAAACAAAATACGTAACGAGAGAAGTACACGATGGGCATTGTGGAAATAATGCCGGGGGAAGATCACTGGTGAAAATACTAATAAGAGCGGGATATTATTGGCTAAAAATTGAAGAGGAAGCACAAAACTTTGTAGAAAGATGCGATAAATTTCAACGATACGCTAGTAATATGCATCAACCAGTGGAATCGTTGCTTTCAGTTGTATCGCCATGACCATTCATGGAATGCGGGATGGATATCGTTGGACCATTGCCTCAAGCTAAGGAAGGTATGGTTCTTGTTAATTCTAACGGATTATTTCTCAAAATGGGTAGAAGCAGGTGCCTTTAAACAAGTGCGAGAAAAGGAAGTTATGTATTTCATTTGAGAAATATAATATGTCAATTCGGTGTCCCAAAGAAGATCGTTTGTGATAACGGGCCACAATTCATAGATGCAAAAGTTACTAACTTTTTCCAAAGCTGAAAGATTAAACAGATTACTTCTGCACTTTACACCCAATGGCTAACGGGCAAGACGAGTCCACAAATAAGGTCATCATCAACATTATAAAAAAGTGATTGGAAGAATAAAATGTCAAGTGTCTAGAAGTACTACTAGGTGTGTTATGTGCTTACCGAACAACAACGAAAACTAGCACGGGAAAAATCCCATTTTCAATTATATATGGAACAGAAGCTCTAATTCCAATGAGATAGGCGAACCAAGTACGAGATATACTGATACTAGTGAGGGAAAAAATAAAGAAGAGCTATGAGTAATTTTGGATTTGACGGAATAAAGGAGAGAAGAAACACTAATTCGGATGGCGGCTCAAAAGCAGATAATTGAACAATACTTTAACCGGAAGGAAAACTTGAGATATTTTAAAATTGGGGACTTCGTCCTCAAAAAGGTGTTCCGCTCAACAAAAACGGCGAACGAAGGAAAGTTGAGTCCAAATTGGGAAGACCCATATATATATAAAGGCATTGCTGGAAAAAGAGCATACAAGTTGGAAACCATGGACGACAAGGTGTTGCAATCTCAATGGAATGCGGTCCATTTGAAGAATTATTACTTCTAGAAAAGGTTAATACACATGGTCAGGTATCACGAAAGTTCAATTTTACTTTGTTCTTTTAAGTTTTACTAACCATCTTAGATGATAAGTAAAAAGTTGGAACGTACCAAATAATGATATTAGACCTGAAAGACACGCGAAATACTTAATTATTTTTGGTCTAGGTTACAACATTTCTTATGGAAATGGGTTATGCAGTCACCATATAAAAGATTACTTCCGAAGCCCCATATATATTTACTTTTTTTTTTAAAAAGACCAAAAGTAAGAAGTTGATCTAGTATTTGAGATCTCATGCTTTAATGCTCCACAACTAGGGGGACTATGCATATAGAAGAATACACAAGGAAAGAAAATGTATACCACAAAATCATAGTTTAGCCAGAATTAAAACCTTGAAGAAAATGTCAAATTTTCAAAGGCATTCAAGCTCGCGGACAGAATAGGAAGTATATAGTTAAAAAACCTACAAAAATACTCCCAGGAGCTTCTAGGTTTGGGCCATAGATTAAATACATAAAAATATACCCGTATTTGTAAACCTGTTACAAAGAAAGAAGTTATGAAAACATTGTACATGGTTTATTATTTGAAAGTTTAAAAAATAAAACTTCATAAACTACTTCATGTTTCATATCTTTGCACAAATATGAATATAAGACGTCATCTTCATCAATGTATTTAATATAAAAAGGGCCCTCTTTTATATAAACATGTGCATAGTGAAGACGTGGTCTACTAAAGTATTTTTAATGCAAGTAATCTCAAAAAAAGAAAGAGAAAAAAGCATGATATAAAGAAAAAGATATTTATATCATTGCAGCATAAACAGGGGAGGGAAAATCTCCCAAAAACTACCCAAAAACAAAGAAAAACGTTTTAACAAAAACTAGAACAAAGTTGGTGTCACGACCCAAACCGAAGGGCCACGACGGGCACCCCGTACCTTACTGAATGGAGTACCAGCGTAACATATGTTTCATATCGTACTATCATGGGTAAATGGGAAAAAAGATCTGCCATGACATAACAAGAATAAAATATAAGTGCATACTAGACATAGGATGACCCAGCATTATGTAGAAACTTATACATGTGACATACGGGCCTATAAGGCTGACATGATCATTTGTACACTCAAAATATAGGACGACAAGGTCATACAAGTATCCTTACACATGACATCTGTCTACAAGCCTCTAAGAGTACATAAACATCATAAAGGTCAGGATAGGACCCCGCCATACTAGTCAATACATGTTCAAATCTTACTGACGAAATAGGCAGGAAGTGGAGTGCACCATCACCTTCTACTGAGCTGGTAGCCTACTAGGTGGACTCTCAATCTATCGGGACCTGCGGCACGAAACGTATCATCCCCAAGAAAAAAGTACGTCAGTACGAATAAAGTGTCGAGTAAGTAAGATAGGAAAGCATAAATATGAAAATTAATATAAAGAGAGGTAGAGAAGATACAACCTGTAACATCTGAGTGCCTCTGAGGGCGACTGACATGAAATGCATGATACGTCAATATTTACACATACTTTTAAAACCATACGCCTCTGTGGGAATCATCATCATCATCATATTGTACCCAGACTCGAAGAGGACTCAGTAAAAATGTACCCGGACATCATAAGTCTCGATTGAATCGTACCCAGACACGCTCGGTAAAACCCAACTAATCAGTGGTTGCACAATAGGCTCCGTACCCGGCAGGCTATAGCGCGACTGGGTAGAGTAAAATAGATACTATATATAATGCATGTCAGGCTCATGGAATCACGTTCTATACCTTTTGGAGTGACTTAAGGTTGTTGCACCTTCGATTAACATTATGGGCATCCATACCCTCGATATGAACCTCAATAGGATTTAAGGATCATACGTACTTGCTTAGAATAACTTTATAAGGAAAGAACAACATGGACAACCATAGTTTCTAGGAGTAGATCCGTTATGAATTAGCGTATCACTTACGTTCATTTCACTTTAGATAATGCAAAAAGAAATAAGGAAGTGCCTTAACATAACTTTTCGATCTTCTCTCCAATCGTCAACCAAGCTCAATATGATCTTCTTACGTCTACAATGAGTAACCCGACTTCGTCGTCATCATATATGCATTTTAACTCTCATATTTCAAAACCAATATTCTACAAGAAAATGTACAACACCTCCCCTGTTTTAACTACATCCCATATGTTACCAAAAGTCACCAAACAGCCTAAACAACAACAATATAATTCACAATAAGCTCTCCGATTAGTTCAACAACTATTTTGAGCGGCAAGCTCGATTGGAATCCGTATAATCCATATCACCCTTTATAGACTTCTTAAATTAACTTTAAAAAATTATTAATATTATAATGAAGTAATTAATAAATTATTCCATCATTATACCATATATTTGTAACAAAGGAAACAATCCACAACTCCAACTTTCTTCAATTAGCAACTTTATTCACTAGTTCATGTCTAGTCCAACCATTTAACTTAATCGACATCAAGTTAACCTTAAGCACCTCCACGAACACAATAAACATACCTCCTATAGTAGCTTCAAGTTGAAATCCAAGTTATATTTAGCTTACAACATCCCTCAATGGCAATATAGCACCATAGAAGTGACTTAAGCTAATCCAAGTATTATATTGTAGTTTATTATCCTAACAACTTAACCAACATACAAGAAAGCTTAAGCACAATTAGTAGGACGTTATCCTCACCTTAAACAGTAGCAAAAACTTTAAATATCAGCAAAACACAGCCCGAAACTATCCTCAATGACAACACAACCTCAAAGAGGTGTTATTCTTCACTAGAACTAACTTTTGATGTTGAAATATGTTGTAATCCATTTGTAAGACTTGAAATAACCTAGGTTTGATATGAAAACCATAGGAGATTATTTTACAGAACATAAAACACTAAAAACCTCCCACACGAGTTGGAACCACCCAAAAATCAGCAACAACAAGAAGAACAAGAAACTTACTAGCGTGACGGAATTTCCGACACTTGATTTGTGTTGTTTGCCATTTGTTTGGGTCTTAGATAATGAGAGAACCTTGAGAGAGTGTTTTTAGGTGTATAGGGTCTGAAGATACTGAAAATGAACGAGTTGAAGCGGGGTTGAGGCGTCTTATATCTATCAACATATCTAAACCGCCTATGTGGGTCCCACAGAGAGCTGTTTGGCGCAGTCTCGCTAAAACGCGAATATCTCTCTACTACGACGTCGTATAGACAAACAGTTTAATGAGCTGGAAACTAGACTAATAGTTCTTCAATGTGGTAGGTATATCATCCAATAATACCAAGTATATTGGGAGAAAAGCGCAATTATATCATATACCCAAAGGAATTTTTGATGTGCTTACTCGCCTATTATTATCCTTAGTTACTTACATCCGCGCCGTTGTGCTCGTAGGGTTGCTTCTGAAGTGAAATTTGACTATCTCCCTAGTGGAATTTTCTTTTATTTCCCTAACACTTATACGACACCTTTAACTACCCAAACTTCTGTCTAAATATTACTCAAGGATCATGATGGCATCATATCTGCGAGACTGAATTCCCTATGTTAGGTTTCACTATGTTTATCTTGCACGATCTGTTGATTTATCTATGACCTCTTATTTAGCTATAACTAGGCTCTTCCTGAATCAACTATAGACTACCCGTTGGTCCATTCTCATATTTATATTATGTGTAACCTCTCTTGGGTTATGTTTTGTTTTTTTTGGTCTTAACTTACCCTCGCACTAGCTCCTTATGTTTCAAGTGTCCATTCTCACTTATTTACCAATTAACATCTTTGTCGGGAACCCTTACTGCCTCTTACCAGCGTCATGCTTGCATAATGTTCTGGAGTCGTAAAATATCTGTAGGACCTGAATAAATTCAATCTCATTCCTTTCGCCTTTTTACCGCATTCTTCCTTTTATTCCATTGTTACCTCATCATCTTTGGCATATTTTCACATCTTCACTAACATCATACTCGCCTTGAAGTAACCCTTATGTACGAAAGATAACTGAATACCTTACGCACGAGGGTGGCACGTGGTGTAACTGGTACACTTAGTACGTAAAACATACCTATGCTTACAGTACTTGCTATAGGGAAGCGTCTTCCTGCATGAACTTTAAGGGTTATTCTTTTGTTGTCCATTCTATTATTATCGGAATGCTATCTCTAAAATTCACATGATGCAAACTATTATCAAATCCTTCGGTCCATAATTCATGTTTAGTTTATCTTGTTTACTAGCCCATACTAATTTCTATTACTCTGAGGGTCTAACTCTTCCTTATAGTAATTACGTTTGAGTCACCAACTCATTTCTCGAAATGAAGGTATGGCTTTATGTCTTATACTCTTGTATTGTCTCAAGGCATGTCTCCTCTCGTCTTTTACTTCACTTGACTATAGACTTTGTCATTCTATCATATTTTGATTTACTGTTATCACCCATTTATCACATCTTACTCATAATTTTTCATTAACTCTCTTCTTATTCTCCTTCTAATATTTCTGTCTATCACATTATTCTTAATACTTCAACAAAACGTTCTTTAACTTTTAGCTCCCCTTGCTTCATCTCACTGGTTCTTCGGGACGCCTAATATTCTCTTCTTTTTTTTACTAGGGGCATGAGTCATTTTAAGGTAAATATTTATCCCTTCTAGGATTCCACTACTTATCTTCTAAAATTTCTGAACATTCTGATATTCTAAGGTAAATATTTATCCCTTTGGAAATGTTAGCTAATGATAATAATCATCCACCATTTTGGGTTACTCTAACCCTAGATGGATCATGATATCGCATTATTCTCTAAAGCTATATATGTTAGCTCTTATAGGGCATAATGAGATGGATGTGGCCAATTGTATATATCACTGTTACTGTTAAAAGTAACGCAGAATACTTATATTTCTCTGCTTGGATAGTAACTACCGATAATCTTCACTAGCTGGGTACCTCGTACCCTTCTTCACCTTTCTTCTTTTACTTGTTGAAACTTGTATCTACCTTCTGATTCTCTCGTTATTTTTTACCATATGGGTGGATAGATATACATTCCTTAGGGCTCCTTATCATGAATCTTACACGTCTTAGTATACACATAATCTGCTGAAGACCTCACATTTACTCATCATAAGCATGATGCAAAATCAAGTTCCTCTTACTCAACTCTTCCACAGCCACATTCAATCTCTTACCAATTGTCTGTTTGGATAAGGTATCGTTGTATTACGAATAAAATAGAATTTAGAAGTTTGAATTCATACAACTGAGCTCTACCACACGATCTAGAGTAAGAAGAAAGAGTGACAATCCTAAATGCCTTGTAGCCTCCTGCTTATAAGTGTGGTGCACAACACACCCATAAACAAGACTCTACTTGACACGGCTTGTAGACTCCCTAGGACAGAACTGCTCTGATACCACTTCTGTCACGACCCAAACCGAAGGACCACGACGGGCACCCAGTACCTTACTCAACTGAGTACTAACGTAACATATCTTTCTTATCGTACTATCATGGGTAAATGGTCCAAAAGGGACGTCATGAGATAACCAGAATAAAATATAAGTGCATACTGGACATAGGATGACTCAACATTATATAGAAACTTATACATGTTACATACGGGCCTATAAGGCCGACATGATCATCTATACGCTCAAAACATAGACCGACAAAGCCATACAAGTATCCATACACATGAAATCTATCTACAAGCCTCTAAGAGTACATAAACATCATAAAGGTCGGGACAGGGCCCTACCATACCATTCAATACATGTCCAAATCATACTGACCAAATAGGCAACTCTAGAGCAAATAGAGTGCACCAACACCTTCCGCTGAGCTGATAGCCTACTAGGTGGAATCTCAACCTATCTATCGGGACCTACGGCATGAAACGCAGTGTCCCTAGGCAAAAGGGACGTCAGTACGAATAAAGTACCGATTATGTAAGACAGGAAAGCATAAATATGAACAATAATGTAAAGAGAGGTAGGAAAATTAAAACCTAACATCTAAGTGCCTCTGAGGGAGACTGACATGAAATGCATGATACGTAAATATATACACATACTTTTAAACCCATACACCTTTGTAGGCATCATCATCCTCATATTGTACCCGGCCTCGAACAGGACTCGGTAAAAACATACCCGGCCATCATAAGGCTCGGCATAATCGTACCCGGCCATGTGAAGCTCGGTAAAACCCAACTGATCAGTGGTTGCACAATAGGTGTCGTACCCGGCTGACTATATCACGGCTGGGTAGAGTAAACTAGATACTATATATAATGCATGCTAGACTCATGGAATCACGTTCTATACCTTTCGAAGTGACTTAAGGTCGTTGCACCTTCGATTAACATTATGGGCATCCATACCCTCAATATGAACCTCAGTAGGATTCAAGCATCATACGTACTTGCTTAGAATAACTTTATAAGGAAAGAACAACATGGACAACCTTAGTTTCTAGGAGTAGATCCATTATGAATTAGCGTATCAATTACGTTTATTTCACTTTATATCATGCAAAAAGAAATAAGGAAGTGCCTTAAAATACCTTTTCGATCTTCTCTCCAATCGTCAACCAAGCTCAATATGATCTTCTTACGTCTACAATGAGTAACCCGACTTCGTCGGTAACTCTCATATTTCACAACCATTATTCTACAAGAAAACGGACAACACCTCCCCTATTTTAACTACATCCCATATGTTACCAAAAATCACCAAATAGCCCAAACAACAACAATATAATTCACAATAAACTCCCCGATTAGTTCAACATTAATTTTTAGCGGCAAGCTCGATTATAATTCGTATAACCCATATCACCCCTTATAGAATTCTTATATTAACTTAATAATATCATTAATATGATAATGAAGTAATTCATCAATGATTTCATTCGTATACCATATATTTATAACAAAGGAAACAATCTACAACACCAACTTTCTTCAATTAGCAACTTTATTCGCTAGTTCATGTCTAGTACAACCATTTAACTTAATCTACATCAAGATAACCTTAAGCACCTGCAATAACACAATAAACATACCTCCTACAGTAGCTTCAAGTTGAAATCTAAGTTATATTTAGCTTACAACAACCCTCAATGGCAATACAACACCATAGAAGTGACTTAAGCTAATCCAAGTATTATCTTGTAGTTTATTATCCTCACAACTTAAACAACATACAAGAAAGCTTAAGAACAATTAGTAGTCTGTTATACTCACCTTAAACAGTAGCAAAAACTTTAAATTTAAGCAAAACACATTCCACAAATATCCTCAATGACAACACAACCTCAAAGAGGTGTTATTCTTCACTAGAACTAACTTTTGATGTTGACATATGGTGTAATCCATTTGCAAGACTTGAAATAACCTAGGGTTGATATGAAAATCATAGGAGAGTATTTTACAGAACATACACCACTTAAGAAAACCTCCCACACGAGCTGGAACCACCCAAAAATCAGCAACAACAAGAAGAACAAGAAGCTTACTAGCGCAACGGGATTCCCGACACTTGATTTGTGTTGTTTGCCCTTTGTTTGGGTCTTGCATCCTGAGAGAACCTTGAGAGAGTGTTTTTAGGTGTATAGGGTCTGAAGATACTGAAAATGAACGAGTTAAAATGTGGTTGAGGCGTCTTATATATATCAACATATCTAAACCGCCTATGTGGGTCCCATAGAGAGCTGCTTGGCGCAGTCTCGCTAAAATGCGAATATCTCTCTACTCCGATGTACAAACAGTTTAATGAGATGGAAACTAGAATCATAGATCTTCAATTTAGTTGGTATATCATCCAATAATTCCAAGTATATTGGGAGAAAAGCTCAGTTACATTTGACCTAATTTTTAGCATATTATGAATGTAACTTGTGAAGACCTTTGCCAACTTTAGTTTCACAACTTGCTTGACTTCCTAACGTAGCACACGACCATCATACAATAAACATAACTCATAGCATAACCTCCTTATCATGTTAATAACCATAGTCTAACCCTAAATTACATGGTATAACATTCAAAACTTGTCGACTTTCGAGAAAACTTATTTTCTTCAATTGGTTTAGCTTCTAAGATTTCCAAACCTCTTGGTACTCGTTATTCATGATCTTAAATATTTGTAACCTCCAAGGTGACATGATTAACCTAATTATATGCTTCCACATATAATTTTATTTATGAGCTTACATGAATTGACTTGCGACTTACTCTCACATACGAAAATATGGGGTGTAACATCATTCCCCTCTTTGGAACATTTGTCCTCGAATGTTGACTAATGCACTTATCTGTAACATCATTCCCCCTTTGTGAAACTCCCTAGGTCAGACAACTTCTCAGCAATGGGTCTTGTCACAACAGCACTGCAGGTCTGAGTCAGTGTAACTGTAGCCAAGTCATGGAAGTCGAACTTGCGAGACATCAAGTCCTTCATAATTTTTGCATAACCAGGCATCTCCTTTAAAGAGTCAATCAATGGAATGTTTACCTGAATTTGCTTCAACATCTCCAAGAATTTCTTGTATTGCTCATCTTTAAAATTCTTTTCTAGTCTCTGGGGGAATGGTGCTGGAGGTCGTTTCTTCCCTGTGATTTGATTTTTTTCTTGTTCAGGCACTACCTCCACTATCGGTTCCTGTGCTGCCTCAGTCTCTGTCACAACCACTTTTTCTTTGTTGGAATCTTCTTGAGCATGTTGTACCATCACCTCAGTCAACCCTGCTAGATTATCTACCTCAATGGGCATTGGCACAAGTGTCTCGGTAGGTCTGCTTTTGCGAGCAATCTCTTGCTCTAAGTCTAGGTCTCTACCATTTCGTAGACTCTCTACCATTAGTTGTTTCGGGCCCTGCTCCTTTGGATTTATCTGTGTATCTGCAGGTAGCGTCCCTTGGGGATGATTATTCAGAGCCATCGAAATCTGACCCAATTGGATCTCAGTATTCTTTATTGTTGACTCGTGTGAGTATACTCTCTCAGTTACTTTCCCAGTGGACCCAATCAATTATTGCATCATTCCCTCGAGTCTAGAAAACCCATCTTCGTGTCTCCAAGTGTGTTGTTGTTGAGGTGGATGATAAGCATGCTGCTGATTCTGATGCTTGTAGCCCTGTTGCCTTTGGTAAGGCATCACTTGACCTTGAGGTCGCATGGCCCCAAGATTGTTGCTATTATTGTGCTGCTGCGGGGCTGGCCTATATTGTTGATTCTGCTAACCCCAATTCTGACAATCTGGTCTCTGTCCTCCATAGTTGGACACATAATTCATGTTCTCCTGATATTGTTGGTGATCACCTTCCACATTCCACGAGAAACCATATGGCTGATTAATGCAAGATGTACATAAACCCCCCATAGTTGCATCAACAATGTGTACTTGTTGTTTCTGGCATGATTCATCAACCTTTTTGGTAAGGATGCTCATTTGTGTCATTAGAGTGGCCATATTTTCAGCCAGGGAGTTAGCTGGGTCTAAGGCCACTGAGCGAACCACAGGAGTGATTGGAGCGTTCATGGTCGTCCATCCCGAGTTTTGTGCCATCTTGTCAAGTAAGATCTTGCTCTCTCTGAATGTTTTGCTCAAGAATGCTCCACCTACTGAAGCATCAATATTGACTTTCAAGCTACATGTAAAACCTCTGCCCCAAAATCTGCTTCGGAATACCATAGTGTGTACATAAAACCAGCAACCCTTTGAACCTTTCCCACGTCTCTTGCAATGTTTCTGTTGGTTTTTGTCTGAAGCTCAATATCTCATCAATTTGCTGAGCAGTCTTGTTGGGTGGGTAAAATTTGTTCACAAATTTCTTGACTAATTCCTCCTAAGTAGTGATGGAATTTATGGGGAGTGAATTAAGCCAAGTCTGAGCTTCTCCCGTTAGTAAGAATGGAAACAACAATAGCCTTATTTCTTCCGGTGTAACATTATATTGTCTTTGTGTGGCACAGATTGACTGAAAATTCTTTAGATGCTATTGAGGATCTTCGATGTATGACCCTGAGAATATTCCCTTGTTTTGCAACAAATGAAGCATGTTGTTTTCAATCTGGAAGAAGTCAGCTTGTATCTGCGGGACTACAATTGCGGTTGCTAAGTTGTCCGCGGTGGATTGTGCCTAATCATACAATGAAGCCTCTGGAACAAGAGGTACCACCACCTGCTCATTCGGGTCATTCACGTTATCCCCATTGTTCCTATTTTTTACTTTGTCTGCCATGTCTGGTTCCAGTTGTTCAGTCAAGTTCTGTTGTTGTTTGCCTTTCTTGTTTGCACGATTCAAGGCCTTGAAAACTTTCTCTGGATCTGATAATGCTTCGAACAATTCACCAGTTCTTTAGGAGTTTCTAGGCATGCACCTGTAACACCCAAGACTACAAACGTTAGAATTTCAATGTATTCAGTTGAAAGTGAAGAAAATTGACTACACTAAGAATTTTTGCACTTCTTTTAACTGTAAATTAATAACACAGTTAATTCTCCGTCAACGTCGCTAAAATTTGATCACACCATACTAGGCCTTATAAAAAGAACAAAGCAGTTGTTGCAAATATATTTCGGTTAACAAGTCCGGAGTCGAATCCCACAGGGAATTAACCTATCAATCATAGCTATCAGACTCACACAATTCCACGTAATTAACTCCCCAAGATATTTAGATAACAGATTAGATGTTTACTAACTAACTATTACTTAATGAGAATGCATTAAATAAGAACTAACTATGAACGGGTTGTAAACAATAATTGGAATGATCTAAGGTTATGATTTCTCCTATTGTCAGAGTCCTTTCCGCTATGTTTGTTATAAATTTGCCTAAGTCATCTCTATTGATCATGAGCACTATAACTGTCGTAACTCTCTCCCGAGTAATTACAACAATATTACTAGACATATTCTCCCAAATTACGCTAGCTAACTTTAATTACAGCTCACTTAGATTGCACCCAAGGTTTCGTTATCCCTAATCCCATCTTTAAACCCTTCGTATTGATCCCTCATATACGTCAGGAGTGATGTTGTTCAAAAACGACCTAAATATGCACTCTCTCCCGGGTAATGCACATTAAATAGGAACAGCTAATTGAGGGCCCTTCAATCAACATCAACAACCATATAGTTGAATAAATAGAGAGAAAACTATGGCAAATCTATATTAACATAACGAGAAATTCATCCTTCAATAGGTTCTGTAACGACCTGGCCGGTCGTTTTGGGGAGTTAGCGCCCCGATCCCCTGATAATTATTCCTCTCTTATCTTATTAGGTTAATGGAACGAGTCGAAGCGTTGAGTGATGAAAATTGGAGTGTTTTTGGACATATAGTCCTTTAAGGTGAGCTTTGACCTTAGAAATTGGGCCGGATCGGGAGCTGTGTGAAGACGGATTTGGAATGGACTCCGTCAGCTCCGTTGAGTGATTTCGGGGTTGGGAGCGTGTTCAGAATGTGTTTTTGAGGCCAGACGTAGATTTAGGCTTGAATTGGCGAAAGTTAGAATTTCGGCGATTTTGGTCGATAGGTGAGATTTTGATATCGGACTCGGAATGGAATTCTGAAAGAGACAGCAGGTCCGGAATGTCATTTATGACCCGTGTGAAAAATTTGAGGTCATTCGGACGAGTTTAGACGTGGTTCGGCGTCGGAAGTGAATTCTTGATAATTCCTAAGTTCCTAGGCTTGAATCTATGCATTTTTGGATATTTTGATGTTAGGGGACGCGTTTTTAAGGCTCGACTAAGTTGGAATGAGGTATTGGGGTAAGTTGGTGGTTTTGGTTGAGGTCCAGGGGGCCTCGGAGTCGATTCAGATGTTTAACGGGAAGTTTGGAAAAATTTCAAAGTGCTGAACAAGACCTGTATCTGGTGTTCTGCACCTGCGATGGAATTTCTGCAGGTGCGAGCACGCAGGCGCGGGACTTATGCCACAGGTGAGAATCCCCAGTGGCTTGGTTAGGGATCGCAGGCGCGACCTGGGCTCCACAGGCGCGGAAACGCAGGCGCGACCTTCTTATCGCAGGAGCGGTCCTAGTGGCCTGGTCAGGGATCACAGGCGCGACCTGGGCTCCGCAGGCGCGAAACCGCAGGCGCGACCTTTCTATCACAGGAGCTGTCCCAGGGATTTAAGTGATTTTCCGCACCTGCGATGATTATTCTGCAGGTGCGGGACCGCAGGTGCGGTTAAAGGGACCGCAGTTGCGGAAATCCCTGTTCATATTCTAAAAATCCGAGGGTTATGTTATTTCACCAGTTTTGAGTTGTGGGAGCTAGGGAGGGGCGATCTTTGAGAGGATTTTCACGTAGGTGATTGAGGTAAGTGATTTTCTACCATCATAGGTTAATTTCCATGATTCTAGTCTTAAATTCCACCCTTAATTCGAGATTTTGAGTTGAAAATTGGGAAACATTAGAAGAAACTTTCTAGAACGAATTTTGGGATCTTGATTGAGTATTTGACCTCCGATTTGATAGATTTTCATATGGTTAGACTCGTGAGTGAATAAGGTTTCGGAAAATATAAATTTTACCCGAATCCGAGACGTGGGCCTGAGGGGCGTTTTGGTCAAACTTTCTAACTTCACGCATTAGTTCTGAATTAATTAGTTATTTCGATTTCTTGAATTTATATTTACGTTATCCCATCGAATTGAATAGATTTGGGCCACCCGGAGTTGGATACTCGTGGCAAGAGACTGATTAGCGGTTAATTTGCACAGTTTAGGTAAGTGGCTTGCCTAACTCTGTGCTGGGGAATCTCCCTTAGGCATTTTACTGGTTTTTGCTATAAAATCCCTGTGTACGTGAGGTGAAGAGCGCGTGCATGGGATATTTTCACTGAAGTTCCTTATTTCTTTCTACATAATGTTTCCTTTTAAACTCTATTATTAATGTTATCATTTAAATTGCACAATAACTTAAGGGTTATCATGGTAAACTGATTTCTAACTGATTTTCCAATCGTTACTATTCTTTGAAACTGATTTAATGATTTTCTTCGAGATTTCCAACTGGTTTTTCCTCAAACCCTTAAACTACGTTATTTTGGAGAT
>ML298763.1:0-21601 GCA_005239495.1 Nicotiana undulata
CCTGAGGAAGAGATGAATGCAATATTGCATGACTGCCATGCTTCACCATATGGCGGTCATCACGGTGGGGACAGAACTGCTCAAAAAGTGCTACAATCGGGTTTCTATTGGCCAAAACTGTTTAAGGATGCACATGCCTTTGTTAAAAGTTGTGACAGATGCCAAAGAACAGGAACTATCACGAAGAAGCACGAGATGCCCTTGCAAAATATCCTAGAAGTTGAGCTTTTTGATGTCTNTTGTAGCAAATTCCTGAATAATGTTCTTGCAAAATATGGAGTCAAGCATAAGGTTTCTATTGCCTATCATCCCCAAACGAGTGGTCAAGTCGAAGTTTCAAACAGAGAGGTAAAGCAGATTTTGGAGAAAACAGTGAGCGGGAATAGAAAAGATTGGGCCGCGAAATTGGACGACGCATTATGGGCATATCGAACTGCATACAAGACCCCCATTGGGACTTCTCCGTATAGGTTGGTTTATGGGAAAGCATGCCATTTGCTCGTTGAGCTTGAACACAAAGCTTATTGGGCGATTAAAAATCTAAATATGGAGATGGACTCAGCTGGAGAAAAGAGATTGCTGCAATTAAATGAGCTTGATGAGTTTTGACTGCACGCATATAAAAATGCCAAGCTATATAAAGAAAAGACAAAAAGGTGGCATGACAAGCACATTAAACATCGTGAGTTCGAAACAGGCCAGGGAGTTCTCTTGTTCAATTCAAGGTTGAAGCTTTTCCCCGGAAAGCTTAAGTCTCGTTGGGCAGTTCCTTTCGTTGTTATAAGTGTAAGGCCTCACGGAGCGGTGGAATTGCGTGATAAGAGATCGAATGGCACGTTCTTAGTAAATGGTCAGAGAATAAAGCACTATTGGGGTGGTGACATTGCACGTCATAAGACCTCGGTGGACTTGGCCGATGCGTAACACATGTGTTGAGTCATGCTGCGATGTTAAATCAGGCGCTTCATGGGAGGCAACCCATTGATTGTTGTACACGTCGTGCCGCGACGTTAAATCAAGCATTGCGTGGGAGGCAACCCATGATAGTAGTATTTTGTTAACATGTTTTTGGTGTACAGGACAATTGTTGAGGGTGTTGAGCAAAATCCTGGGGCATAACACAAATCTGGTAAGGTGAAAACGGGGTAAAAGCTGAGTAAATTGAAAAACCAAGCTGGCAAGCCTCGAAAATCGTCACCGCGGCGCGACAATGGTTGACCGCGGCGCGACGGCGGTGAAAGACCCTCTCAGTAACTCACTGTGACTGTGTTGGACCGCGGCGCGACCGCGGTGAAAGACCCTCTCAGTAACTCACCGCGACCGCGGTGAAAGACCCCCTCAGTAACTCGCCGCGACCGCGGTGAACCCTGTTCGCGCCCAGGTAAGTCTACTGACTTGAATTTTTTTTCGTTTTTCTTTTATTTTATTTCGTTTTAATTCAAAAAAAAAAAAATTCCCCCACCCTAACCCATTAACCCCACTACTCCCTATAAACCTTCCTCCTCCCTCTTACACTAAAACCAACGCCTCTTCCTCCTCCTTCTTCTTCTCTTCTCTTTCTCCTTCAACAACCCAACAACTCCCAACCTTCCTCCCCCTTCTTCTTCAACCCCAACGCCTCCCCCCTCTAACTCCACCATTGTATCGTCCTCAAGTAAGTTCTCTTCTTTTCTCTTTTTCTTTTTTGTAAATTTATTTTATTTATTTAGTTATTTTGTTGTAGATATTGGTTGTTTTTGGATATTAGTGGTTCCACACAAAGTTTTGTTTTGTATATGGTGGGTGTGGCCACTTTGGGGCTAATTTATGATAGTTGAGGGTATGTTCAAAGTTTTTAGTATCTTGTGTGGGGTGGGGTGGTTAATGTGGCATGGGTGTTGAAATATAAACGATTTTCCTCTATTTTAGGGGCCTATGTGGTTCGGTTGTGTTAAGAATTGAGGCACATTACTATCGATGGGGGCCTACGCAGGTTGGTATGTTGAAAGTTGAGGCAACTGTAGTGACGTTGGAGCTTGTAGTGTATGTTTTGATATGGGTGCACCCCTTAATTATGTACATTGGCCACTTGTGGCGAGTTTGGTTGGTGAAGTCTGAGTACCCACCCGACTGGCACATTGCTAGGCTTCTCCTAATTGTGTCCCTCTCTGGTTGCAGGAATCATGGCCCGCCGAAAGCGCAGAAACACTGGCAGCACCTCTTCAGCGCCTATATGGGACGACACCCGTTTTCTGTTCCAGGAGGCAGAGAACCGAATCAATGCAAAGGCTGCCAAAAATTGTGTCCATGAAGTACCAGTAGACCAAGCAGCCCTCCAAGCTGATAGCCCCGCCATGTATGAGGAGATCCGGCGGCGAGGGTTGGACTTTTTGTTTGAGGAGACGGAGACAGCCAACATAATGATGGTTCGGGAGCTCTATGCGAACTGCCCAGAACATATGTTACGCTCTGTCATTGTTAGGGACAAGGTGGTTGAGGCCTTCGTGGTGAGCATTCGTCACGTTTACAGGATACCACAGTTCACCGGCGCAGTCGATTACTACCAGGCCCAACAATCTTCATCGGTGAATTGGAACATGCTCATTGAATCTATCTGTCTGGGTGGTCAGCCTATCTGGGTGAAAGAGAAAATTACACTCCATTCTAGTTCTTTCACTTGGGAGGCCAAGTGCCGGTTCACCGTGATTTGTAGCCGATTCTTTCCCACTAGCAACACTACTGATGTGAATGGCCCGCGGGCATTGTTGGTGTGGTGCTTCGTCAATAGGATGGACTTCGATGCTGCCCGTATCATTGGGGATGAAATGTTTACTAGGTCTCGTTTGCTAACCAAAGGGTTTTACTTCCCCTCTCTTGTCACAAGGTTGTGCAAACTGGCAAATGTGCTCACCAACCCTGGTGATGGGAATTTGGCAAAGAAGGCTGCATTCCGAGATGCTAAGATAACTGTGGGAAAAGATGTCACCACGCCCATTAAGATTGATGATGATGAGGCTGTCCCACCCCCTGTTGCACCACCACGGAGATCCCACGATGGGTCAGGACCCTCTGGGTCCCAGTCGGGCGCCAGACTGCCCACTTTGGATGGGGAGGTGGCTGACTTGCGCACCTCAGTGGATGGCCTGCACGTACGGTTGGATGCAATGTCCAGACGGCAGGCTAAGTCCGAGAGCAGAATGATGGCGTGGTTCCGTGCAATTGGGAGGGCCTGCAACATGGACCCCTCCTCCGTCTCCGACTCCGAGTGAAATCCAGGGAAGTTTCCTTACCCCTCTGTGCTTTATTGTGATTTGTCATGAGGACATGCCAGATTTTTCTGTGTGGGGTGGGAGACTTATGTGTTGTTGTTGTTGTATGACTGTTTTGGTTAGTTGATTGTTGTATATATATTGTTTTTAGTTGTGTTTTGTGTCACCGCCTTGGCCCGATGATGGACACCTTTCGACGGGTCTCTTGAGGGTTCAAGTCGACATAATATAAAATAAATAAAAACAAACCAAAACGATTTTTTTCTTTTCTTTTTAGGTAGTGTAGTAAATCCCCCTTGGTTTTTCTTTTGACCACGATTCTTTTCCAAGGGTTTATCTTGAACCGGGTTAGGTAGATTTTTTTAGGAATATTAGGACTCTCTTGGGCAAAGAAGGGTAAGGGAAAGAATGCACCCCTGAGAGGATACACCTGAGAACAATCAAAACGAACTCGAGGGTGCGACGCTTAGGCTCACTTGTAGACTCTTATATCATGCCTTAATTTTGCACACTGTGTTTAACTTGAATGCTCATTTGAGAGTGTCGATGAACCAATTCGGAATGGATTATGTGCTATGTGTGTGTGAGGTAGTTACATCTTATTCCATGCCTGCATACGATACCTAGAACTTGCCCTGTGTGTGTATGAAGCGAAATAGAAGTTGTTCGGTACTAGAAAGGATATAGGCAATTTTTTTTTGTGAAGCCTGCATAAACATATCTCCATCTGTAAGCAATAAACCATAGCTAACCCCTTTGAGCTTATAGCCTGTTTCTTTGATAACCATATAATGATCCCCTCTTTTTGTGTTTGAATAGCTTGACTGTTTGAATCGTGTACCTCCTATGAGCACTTGAAATATTAGAAAATATATGTAAAAAGCAAAGTGTGGTTGGCAAAGGAAATCATGGAAATAGACTGAAAGGTGCAATGAAAAAAAAGAAAAAAAAAGAAGATATATAAAAATAATAAAAGAAGGACAATGAAAAGATGTAGTCCTAAATATTGAGTGGCAAGGAAAAGCCAGTTGCACCTAGGAAAAAGTGGGAGTGAATTATGAAACAAAGTGGGGAAGAACAAGTGGGCTGAGCACAGAAATCGGGATGAATGTCAAAGTTAATGTATTAAAAGTGCTTAGGGAGGTTAGTCACTATATCCAAATGTATCCTACCCGTCCCTTAGCCTACATTACAACCAAATAAAGACCTGTTGATCTTAGACTGAACGACTCAATTAGTGAAGTATTACACTACGGGCAAGCCTATGGCGTATCAGTGTGACATATGAATGTTCTTTGTTGAGAGTGAGTGAATTCTTTCCATTTAAAGTTCATGTTCTTTATGATTTTATAATTGTGGAACTTCTCTCAACCGTGGATGTGAGGGCATGTAATTCAGGCAGAAAAGGTAAATCCTCACCTCTGTCTGGAGTACTTTGAGTAAGCAAAAGTGTGACATGGCATGGAGAGTCTTCACTTGAGGTGTGGTTGTTGCACCACTTGGAGTGTTTCGGGTAAAATGACAGGTGTGGCATTGAGGGGTAGTGCACTAGATGATTAGGCCAAAAAGTGTGGTTTAACTGCTCGAGAACGAGCAAAGATTTAAGTATGGGGTGTTGATAATAGGTAAATTATACTACAATTATGCCCCTAATGGACCACATTTTGTGTTGCTTTTAATGTGAATATTGATAACAAAATGCTCTGATGAGTGCTTTTCATGCGAATATTGATAACAAAATGCTCTGATGAGTGCTTTTCATGCGTTGCAGGTTATATCTCACAAGAAGAGTAATTTGGAATAATTTTGGAGTCAACCATGGAAATAGAAGGCCAATCACATAACACCCACGAAGTGCACCAGAAATAAAGCGAAACAGGATCTGGAGACAGGCCACCGCGACCGCGGTGGAAAGAACTAGAATCAGAGAGGTTGTCCTGCCACGGTCCTGGCGCGACCGCGGCGAGACATCGGTGAAACGCGGAAATTCCAAGGACTAAAGTGCAAACACGGTTTTATTGCCCCAAACCCTATATAAGCATTAGAAGTCCGCCCAAGAGGAGAAAGACAATTTTGGAGAGCAGCAAATTGAGGAAAAACACTTGGGAGGATCAATTTAGTCAATTCTTCCACATCTTCTCTAGTGTTCATTGATTGTATGTCTCAAAACATGATAATTGATGATTGTATGAACATGTGTGGCTAAGAACCCTATTGTTCTAGGGTCATGGGTAAAACATGAAAGTTATTTTCAAAGTTTAATTTAACGAAGTTAATTTTATCATATTGGGTTGTTTATTTAATTATGTTCTTAATTATTTTACTGAGTAGCTAACAGTGAAATACCATCCACGAATCTAGAGTTGAACTCGAAAGTGGGAACTCTAGATTGCATATAGAATTAAATAGAGCAAGTTCTTGAACCCGGGCATCGGGGAACGGATTCGCAATTAGGATAGACATATACCTAATTGCCTTGCTTGGTTGAAATACAGGAAGTGCTATTGCATTTTTGTTAATCTTGGTTCCATAGACATATAGGCATTAAGTTAACTTGAATAGGCGAGTAAGAATTCAAAAGATTCTTACGATTAACATAAACCTTGTCAATCAACGATCCAAATAATTCAACTAGTTATCTTAAGCCAAGAACATAACTCGAGTGTTAAGTAGCCCGTGACCCTGGAATATTCCCTCCTATTAATTGTTAATCGAAATTGCTATTCGTTTTGGTTGATTTTTAGTTAATTAATTACTTGGTATTCTTAGGTAGCAAATTAATTCATCATATCTCTTGTGTTAAATTTCTTGAACTGATAAGTTAATCATAAGTCTTCGTGGGACGAGACTCTACTCACTACTTTATTACTTGACGACCATGTGTACTTGCGTGTGTGTTTGGTCGCAACAATATGCCAAAACTAGGTATACAGAGTCACGAACTCTAATTGAATACATAGAATATCTCAAAATACAATACTATACGGATAGAGAATTGACAGTATAAATGTAAGGAAAGGACTCCAAGGGATTGCAACGATCAAATAAGCTCTACCTTGAATCCTCACGATCAAAGAAACTCTCACATCCTGGGTCCGCTATATCCAACACATGGATCTACACAAAATATGCAGAAGTGTAGCATGAGTACATCATAATCGGTACCTAGTAAGTATCAAGACTAACCTCGGCGGAGTAGTGACGAGGTTCAAGTCAAGACACTCACTAGTCAAATAACATGTGCAAAAATATCAAGACTGGCAACATGTAGAATAACATAAGGAAATAACTGCAATATCTTTAGAACAAATAATAATAATTTAGCACAAGTAAAGGCTTTGTTTCGACAATAAGTCATCAAATAGAATTGCACACATAAGGCACCTCGTGCCCATATTATCAGTCACTCTCGCACGGCAAAGACCTCGTACTACAACATAAGTCACACCCCGTACGACAAAGACCTCATGCCACAATATAAGTCACACTTGCACGACTAAGACCTCGTGACACATAATAATCAGATGTCGTATCAATTGGAAATTAACACGTTCAAGAGAATTTTTCAAGAATCAACATAGTAATGCATGATAACAACTTTCTTTTTACTTCAATCCGTTATGCTATCAACAACTCAATAGGATACGAGATGCACTCCACGTAGGTAAGGCCAACTTGACAACCAAATCATCAAGTAATAACATACACAATTTATCATGATAGGAACAACACAACAAAATATGTAATAATGCATGACACAGATAAAGAAGTCATAATCACAAAAAAGAATACCACTTTTTCACTACCACACAAACATCTTCAACAAAACGTCCCCAGACCATCACATATCATCCCCAAAAATGTCACCCTTATCTCACCACATGCGCAACAGTAAAGTAAATGCTCGTCTTATTTCGGCACACGCGTATTAACAAATCATCCCACCTTGTCTCGTCACATGTGCAAACCTGATATATATAGCCTACTTTCTTTCCCCACATGTGCAATATCAATAATAACAATAGCACAACAGGAACCTCGTGCCAACGCCCGAAGAATCCGTCCAACAAGTCCACATGTGACATAATCATAACAACACAACATGCCTACAATCATCACCAAAACATAAATTTATAATATTCCAAGGCAGTGCACAAGGACAATTCAATAGAAAAATGCGGATGGGTGTTCAACATATAAGCATGAAAGATAACTCAAATTAGCAACAATCTCACAAATGCCCAACTTGCCCAATTAAGGAATTAAATCCCAAAATATGATCTCTATCATGGAACATAAACTCAAGTAAGCAACCAAAGTGAAAACACGTGAAGCATAGGCCTCTCAACTAAAACAAAGGGTTAAAATCAACCTAGGGTCAAGTTCGATCATAAATCACACATACGATCGTGTAAACACTCGTCACCTCATGTACACGTCGTTCACACATATCACAAATAAGCAAATAAGTCAAATCATAAGGGGTAATTGTCGCGACCCCTTTTTCTATCGCACGGGTTAGGTACGGAGAGATCGGGTTGATGACATTCTGGACAACTCCTTAAAGGAAGAGGTTTAAGGAAGAATCGCCACCTAACGATTTTTATGGTGCGTTAGGGAACCTAGAGTTGATAACTCATGAACTAGTTCACGTTACCAGAGATTGGGTAAGGGCTTGAAATTATCCCAAGGGGAAGGTATTAGGAACCCCTCAAGATCCACAACTGTGGGTCCCAGCCAATAATTTTTGTGAATTTGGACGGTGAGTAAGTAACAAATAAGGTTCACATAAGAGGGGATTTAAAACAAGTATGAAAATATTTAAAGGTTTTAGAATAACATAAACATTTGAAAAGAATTGTCCTAGGTTTAAAGTAATACGGATCACTTCAATGCAATACCCGGTATGTCACACCTCGAAGAGGCGGCTACACGTGTATTAGTGCACCGGTCATCATATCCGTATTCTACCCTTCCCACCCCGTAAAGGTTATTTAAAGCGCATGCGTTGGTCACGAATGATTATTGCGTGCTATTACCCGTCCCATCCTGTATGTCCTGGAGGGTAGTTAGGACTACTATTCCTACAAAGGCGGGGACTGGGCTGAACCCTTAGGTGTAAAGGATAAAATACTAGACGACAAACAAAACACGTAGTACAACACATATAAAGGAACATATAAAGACAAGTAAAGCCTCATAGACCCCTCCACAAATAGACACGTAGGTAGCACATCTCATACACAATTAAAGTCTTAAGAGGAGAGTTCGAAAACAAGAATTTTTAGTAAAATAGTAGATTGAGTTGAAACCCGGATGAAGGGAGAAAATTTTGACTAAGGTTGAGGGATTTAAAACAGCAGTTTCAGGAATACAATGTTTGAAACAGTGTTAGGATTTAGGAATACCCAACAATTTAGATAGCTTTAAGAAAAATTAATAAGTTGAGCGGGACTGCTTTTATTTGAAATTTAATAATTCAAAAGAGAGTATAAGGATCCAGTAGTGGACATGACTTAATTAAATCAGTTTTAGAAAATAATAGTTTAGCAGGTATTCAGAAATAGAACAGCTTTATATAATGAAGTAACTTTAAAGCTTAATGGTTTAAATAAGATAGAGGTCAAAATATTTCCACCAGTAATAAGAAGTAAGAAAGCGCACAACTTCAAAATTGTTATAAAAGAAGCATAGGGGTTTAGTAAAAATAGAGTGGATCCCCGGAAAGCAGGATCAGAGTTTGGGAAATTTCGAAGAGGCAGACTACTCCCAGCATAGTTGATTCGATTTTAGTTACGCATTAGGCCTAAAGTTTGCCTAGGCATCGTATATATTGCCTAAAGGGTGAGAATGCATATTCAGATCTGATTTTAAGGGACATAAGTAATGATACATTTGCAGAAAATGTTTTTGACCATGTTTTAGTGAGGTTATTATGACTAAGCGTTAAAATTCTGACGAATAAAAGGTCATAATGGCAGGATATCTAATGCACACAGTGTTATCCTAAAACATGGCTCCTATATGGCATGGTTATAAATGCATGAACAATACATTATAGCAGCTTTTATTACTCGATTATAGTTATTAACTGTGAACAATAAGATGACATAAATATGCTAATATGAAGACACTGGACATGATTCAGGATGTATGTTATGCATGTCCTAAGCAGGATAGCTAATGCACATATAGGGAAATAAATCCTAAAGTCATGTTTTCTACCCATCACTTAACTAAGCATGCATAACCCCCTCCCCATTTCACTATACAACCCCAATTATTTCTTTACAAATTATTACAGGCCATATCAAATGAATTACAGTAATTACAAAGGAAAACAAGAAGCTACTCTATAGGGAGCCTTCACACATGCCCAATCTTCCAGCCTTACCCATTTCAAGTTTCACAGCCTTACTCAGCCTGGGTGCGGCAAAGCTCCCCAAGGCCTTGGGGAAGACCCTGGCCAATACCAGCACCCAACAATGCCAATGATTGAACAAGTGCAGTGTAGAATACCCTGCCTCAGTGTGTCAAAGTTTAGAGGGAACTCAAGGTCCCTAAGCAATGCTCGCACTGAGGGGGGTGGAACCTAAATGTCTAAGAATAGTGTGAAGTGCTTCATATCTTAAAAGAGTTGGGTTTGAAAGGGAGTTTTGAAATCACATCGTTTTAGAGGATAACATAAGATCTTTTATGAAAACCAGTTTTGAAAAGAAGCAACAACAAATAGTCATAACTCAATAGAGTTCCATAAAACAATCACAAACAGGGGACAAGGGGTTGGGGACAAGTAGTGGTAGCAGTAATTCTGCACATAATTAGCCCTTAGAACAAAGTTACAGATTCATCACATATTATAGGTAGGGATACAAGTCTGGGAATACCCAAGCATTAGAAATCAGATGATTGCTAAGAAAATAACATCAAAGGATGATGGATATGCAAAGAGAGGAGAGTAACCACATAGTCAAGAGTTACATAGGACATAATGAACCACATAGAACAGAACAGGAGTTATGCTAAGCTAGAAGAAGAAGAGAGATCATAGAAAAGGAGTAGACATGCTATTACACGGTAGGCAATAGAACCACAAGTAAAAGCATAAAAGAAACAATAAGAACCTCAACCAAAAGTGGAACATATTGTTTAGGATGCTGTAATCTTAAACTAGAACATACCAGTGATGAGAGCAAAGAGAAAGCATAAGAGAGAAAAGTGATAGCACAGTATTAGCCTTGGCTTAACAGCCGGCTAATAATAAGCAGGAGTAAAGAGCAGTAAACAAAGACAAGAGAACAAGAGAAAGAACACAAGAGAGAGTAGTATAGAGAGAGTTTAGATTGATGTTCGACTGATGTTTGTTCAATGAAGGAGCAAGAGTACTTATAGTTGAAAATAGGTGATCACATAAGGTAAGAATCACAAATAAGAGAAGGAAGAATCAATCAGTGAGAAAGAATACACGGTTCCCTTGAATCGTGTGATTCAAAACTCTAAAAAAGGTAAAGAACACATAGCATATAAGATAAATAGAAGACTGTACCAAATTAAATAAGGAAAGGATCACAGTAGCATGGTAATTAAGGAACTCATATCAATCAGTAGGCCATTAAGACAAGTAATCCCTTAAGTTAAGGGATTCAAATTCAAACGGTAAAACCAGTGACATATAAGGTAATAACAATTAGTACGTGATCAATAATGAAGGAATCAGAGTTCACTAAGTATAGGGTAGTCAATTAAGGCTAGGTTCAAAATATTCTAACTAAGGAAATAGCCAGTAAGAATAAATCATCACAGGAGAATCAATCAATTCAAATAAAAGCTTAGGGTTTTTAAAAGAAAATATGTCAATCCACCCCCTTAAGTATTGAATCCAGGTTCGATTACATAAGAGTCACAATCACATAAATAGACAGGAGTGTTCTGGCATAGTAAACAAGCAGACTGAACAAACGCTAGAAAAGATGCAAGTCTGAACAAACTAGGTAGTCACAAGCATAACCTAGGCTAAGAAACTCAGTAGAACATATTCAAGGTAAGGTAATCATAGAGATTTAGGCAAAGAGAGACGAACAGTCATGCTAGTACAGAACCATACATAGAAGTTTAGGGTTTTTAACACAAACGAGATAAAGATAGTAGAAGCCATATAATCAGTCACGATATGCAAAGAATCGACTCAATACACAAAGAAAAGCTCGGCTTTAAACAAGCCTACAAGATTCTGAGAAACCCTAATTTTAAAAGGGAAGTAAAACGTTTAAAAGCTGTTGAATCTCAAAGATTCAGTTGATAATAAAGTAGAACATAAAGAAATAGGTAGGAATCGTTAAGAAAACACGAGATTTAAGAGGTTTTAGGCAAAAATTAGGGTTTCAAGAGAACCCGGAGAAAATCGGAGAACCTGCTGTAGAACTTAGAGATGGTGGTGGCTATGGCACCATTGCATCGAACCTCACCGGAGATAGGCCGGAAACAATCCAGGCAGGAACTTCCATGGCCGTCTGGCATGGTTAAAGTCTTTAAAGGTCCTCAAAGATGAAGAGATTCGGAGAGACGGGGCGTCATGGTCGCTGGTGATCGGAAGGGGAAATGCTGGAGGTGGCCGGAGAGGCGGTGGAAGCCATCGGAGAAGATGAAGATCCCAGAAGGCTCTAGAGAGATGAGGGAGCAGAAGAGACGAGAAGAGAGAGAGTGTAGTGTTGGAAAATGAGAGATGGGGGGGGGGGGGGTGGGTAGGGGTTTAATTATGGTAGGTGGATTCTGGACTGTTGATAAAAAAATGATCAACGGCCAGGATTGGCTGATGAGTTGGGTCGGGCAGGTAAAGGTTTGGGCCTGGATAGTGGGTTGGTGAAATTGGGCTGGGATTTGGGTTTAATTTTAGGCTAAGTTTTAAATAAGAGTGGCTAAATGTTAAATACCCAATAAAATAGGATGATTAATTAATAAAAAATAATTAATAATTGTATAAAAAATGAAGTTAAGTTCAAATAAATCCAATTGCAATAATTATACAATATTAAAAATGTAAGAAACATAAAATTCAAATTGTAAAGGTATAAAAAGTCTAATTAGGCCATAATTGCAAAATAATTGTAATTGCAATTAAATAAGACTCAATTAGCCAATTTATGAAATAATTGAATTTTAACAAAGAAAAAGTGATTATAAATTACATACTGAATTGGAAAATATTTTGAGATTATTTAGAGCACAATTTATGAATATTTTGATATAAAATATTAAATAAATAGGGAAATAATTCGGATAAAAATATGGAAAAATATGGAAAAATATTCATTATTGCAAAGAGTGATTTTGAAAGCTTATATACAGGTTTGAAAATATTTTGAGGAAAAATTGGTTATCAAAACCTGCCCCTCTTTACTCCGGAAGGATGAAAGAGTTGTCGGATAAAGATATGATGGCCAATTTTGATCGAGATGAAACTGTGGGATATAATTTGGCCACACCCTGGTTTCTGAGCTGCCTACATATCCTTGGTTTTACAGGAATCAGGCCACATGTAGTTCCGGAATCATCGGCGAAATATACCGATGATGTTTCATAAGAACGGACGCAAGGTGCATGGTAGGGTAAAAATATGAAGTTCTTATGGGGGACGATGTCGGAGAACTGGAACAGTCTGCTCCTACCTGGTGGGATGTTCCGGCCGGGTTACCTGCAGATAGAGAACAAACGTATATTGTACATAATAT
This sequence comes from Nicotiana undulata, assembly GCA_005239495.1. Classification (NCBI taxonomy): domain Eukaryota; kingdom Viridiplantae; phylum Streptophyta; class Magnoliopsida; order Solanales; family Solanaceae; genus Nicotiana; species Nicotiana undulata. The sequence continues at coordinate 12,977 of ML298763.1, forward strand.
AAACATGATGCAAGTTCCCGTCGGACTATGAATGCTGTCCTTGGACCCTTAAGATGATGTCCTTAGACCATGATGTCCTGGGCCATGAATCGCTTGGCGCGGGATTCGCCGGCCATGAAATGATGTTCTCGGGCCATGAGGATGGTGCCTCCGAATGATGATGCCTTTGAATAATGATATGCAAGTTGAAGAAGAGATCCGCAGGCTATGAAATGTTGTTCTCGGGCCATGAGGATGGTGCCTCCGAACGATGACGCCTTTGGACAAGTTGGCGATATTTCAGCCCATGAAGAATGCAGTAGTATGATGTTGGCAAGACAGAGCTTAGTCTTGCGATTTGCGAAAAGAAAGTAGGCAAAGCTTAGCCCGAAAAAAGGCGTAAATAAATAGGGTAACGAAAGGTGACTGCTTTGAAAAGGTAGAAAGGAGCTTAGTGTAGTGCAATAAGATGCGGAGAGAGGTAGCATAGAACCTCGGAAGGCAGAATAGGTAGCCTTATGCAAGAAGTAAATGCAGATGGAGGTAGAGCTTAACCTTGGAAGGCATAAAGGTAGCCTTATGCAGATGCGAATGCAGATGGAGGTAGAGCCTAACCTTGGAAGATGGAGACAGAGCTTAGTCTCGGAAGGCGAAATGGTAGCCTTATGAAAAAATGCGAATGCAGATGGAGGTAGAGCTTAACCTCGGAAGGCAGACTGATAGCCTTATGCAAAGATGCGAATGCAGATGGAGGTAGAGCTTAACCTCGGAAGGCAGACTGATAGCCTTATGCAGATGCGAATGCATATGTAGGTAGAGATTAACCTCGGAAGGCAGACTGATAGCCTTATGCAAAGATGCGAATGCAGATGGAGGTAGAGCTTAACCTCGGAAGGCAGAAAAGTAGCCTTATGAAAAGATGCGAATGCAAATGGGGGTAGAGCTTAACCTCATGCAGGATGGAGACAGAGCTTAGTCTCGGAAGGCAGAAAAGTAGCCTTATGCAAAGATGTGAATGCAGATGGAGGTAGAGCTTAACCTCATGCAAGATGGAGACAAAGCTTAGTCTCGAGAGGCAGAAAGGTAGCCTCATGCAATGCAGAAAATAAAGTGATAGTAAGAGTTCTTAGCTGATGATAAAGTGCGATGACACGACTGTTGTGAATGAAGTATCATTTGCAATGATGATAGTAGTAAGTGTTGGCATGTGCAATGAGTTCGAGAGTGTATCATTGAGAAGTATGCGTCTTGTGGGGGTAATGGGATGTCTTGGGATTTTACCGTATTTGTGCCTGCATCCAAAGAAAATCATGAGTTCTGTAGAGGGAAGGGTTAGTTCGTATCCCTGCTGGCTCGGATCGGCCTATCTGCTTGATGATGATGACTTTGTTTGTACCACAGGGGTAGCGTTGCTAAAACAAGCTATTTTTGAGAAATAAATATGCATGGTTTTATAAAATATGATATAACATATAGAAAATAATAGTTTTCTTTGGATGAACCGACGACCATGACGCAGTTCAAGACATTCCAACCTCTCTTGCTGCGGAGATTTTAGGGTCCTCCTCAAAATTTGCCCCAATTTGATGGGTGAAGGCTTCTAGCTATTATTGGTGCGGTGCTCTGCTGAACTTGCTTCGGAACTTTGAGGTCCCTCCTCAAAATTCTGCCCCAGTTTCCATTCGTGGGGAAAATGAAAATTTTATTAAAATATGACCGAACCCATAGGGCTGCCTACGTATCCCCTCTTAAACGGGAATCAGGTCAGGCGTTGTTCAATTTACAACATTGATAGAAGAATAATGATTACACATAGTAGCGCTTGACTACGTCTGAATTGATTGGTTTAGGCCAAATTTCTTCATCCATTTCTGCCAGTATGAGTGCTCCTCATGTTAGCACTCGGTGAACCATGTACGGGCCTTGCCAATTGGGAGAGAATTTCCCTTTTGCTTCGTCTTGATGAGGAAAGATTTTCTTTAACACTAGCTGCCCCGGTGTGAATCATCTTGGTTTGACTTTCTTATTGAAGGCTCTGGTCATTCTATTCTGATATAGCTGACCATGACAAACCACGTTCATTCTCTTTCTATCTATGAGGGCCAATTGCTCATAGAGACTTCTTATCCATTCTGCGTCGCTGAGCTTGGCTTCTTGTATAGTTCTCAAAGATGGAATTTCAACTTCAGCAGGAATGACGACTTCTGTACCGTATACCAACATGTAAGGAGTTGCCCCGGTTGATGTGCGAACCGTGGTGCGATACCCCAGCAAGGCGAATGACAGCTTCTCATGCCACTGCTTGTGCTTCTTTATCATATTTCTCAATATCTTCCTCGTCCATCCAAATCTGATGGTAACCAGCAAAATAATTTACAAAGGACTGCAGTTCGTGCTTAGCACAATTGTCAATTAAGATGTGTATGTTCAGCAGGGGGAAGTCGTCTTTCGGACTGGCCCGATTGAGATCCCGGTAGTTGACGCAGACTCTGACCTTCCCGTCTTTCTTTGGTTCCGGCACAATGTTAGCTAACCATGTAGGATATTCGACCACTCGGAGAACCCCGACGTTGATCTGCTTGGTGACCTCTTCTTTGATTCTCAAGCTCATGTCTGGTTTGAACTTCCTGAGCTTTTGCTTCACTGGTGGGCATGTTGGATTGGTTGGCAGCTTGTGGGCCACAATAGATGTACTGAGGCCAGTCATGTCATCATATGACCAGGCGAATATTCCTCATACTCCCTTAAAAATTCCGTATATTCCTCCTTTTCTGACGGTGACAGATGAATGCTGATGCGTGTTTCTTTGACGTTCTCTACGTTTCACAGGTTGACGACCTCAGTCTCGTCCAAGTTAGACTTAGGTCTATTCTCAAAGTTCTCGACTTCTTTAATAATATCCTCAGGTATATCATCCTCGTCTGACTCGGAATCCATTTGTTGCGTTGCCTCTTTGCAGGTCACAGTCGTCGATTCATCAAGATAAGTAATAGTAATGATGTATAAAGTAAAGTAATGGGGAGGAAACCAATAACAAATAAATATAAGTAAATGTAAGATTTATAAAGAAATTGGAAATGCTTTGATAAATTGAGTAATTGTTTGAACAATATAGCTCTTTCTTGCAGAAATTAAAAATGCGAAAATGAAGGAAATTCTTTAAATAAATAAACTGTAAATAATGTTTGTTTTGTTAGCCTTGCTACCCCGAGGCTCGACGGGCTTTGGTTGTCCTGAAGGACCAATTGTTGAGATGTAATTCCTTTCTCACGACTTGTATGGAAGGGCCTTCCTCCCCCTCCTCTTCAAAAATGACACAGCAGTCCATATTCTCATCAAACAGAAATAAATCCCTTATCGCCGCTAGCGCTTCTTCTTCGTCTGTACCATATATGATGTCAGCTGGCTAGAAAGTATGCTCTATGCGGGGTATTGGCTGCTTTAATGGGTAGTACGGGCCGCGCCATGGTGGCGACCAGCCCTTGAACTCCTTCCAAGTGTATTCGTACCCTAGACCAAAGGTAGTACCGTGCTTCTTGAGTGTTATTGGCTTTGTTATTCCTTGAAGATGCTTACCGAGCCCTTTACCTGGCTCGTACCTTTGCCAGTTCAATATGATTTCGGTCTTATTGCCCCACCACTTGTCTTTGTCAATAGCGTTAACACGATCTATGTTATGATAGATTTCTCTACCCAACTTCCTCCTTCCATCGATGACCGAAAAGGTCTGGTGACCGTAGATATAGTTGCTACCATCGCCATGAATGATTACCTCTTGATGGTTCCATTCAAACTTCACAGCTTGATGTAGGGTGGATTCCACAGCCCTAGCCGCGTGGATCCAAAGTCGTCCCAATAGTAAGTTGTAAGATGCAGGCGCATCTATCACTTGGAAATCTACATCGAACCAAATTGGTCTCATCTGTAAGCATAAGGTAATTTCTCCCATGGTGGACCTTTGCGAACCGTCGAAGGCCTTTACGTTGATCTCTCCTTCCTTTATCTCATGTAGACTCTTGCCCAATCTCTTGAGTGTGACCAGCAGACAGATGTTGAGACTGGAACCCCCGTCAATTAGGATCCTTGTGATGAACTGATCCTCACATTGTACGGTGATGTGCAGTGCTCTATTATGCCCTAGCCCCTCAGGCGGTAGCTCATCTTCATGGAAAGTGATCTCGTGACTCTCCAGTATCTGGCCCACCATATTGGCCATTTCCCCACTAGTGATATTGTCTGGCACGTATGCTTCACTCAGCACCCTTAGCAAAGCACTCCTGTGAGTTTCAGAGTTTTGTAACAGGGAGAGGATGGATATCTGAGCTGGCGTTTTGTTCAACTGGTCGAGTAATGAGTATTCCTTAGCTTGTATCTTTCTCCACTTGTCATCAGAACCTGTTTCAATGATGGGGGGACAGTTGTTGGCCTGCTTGCTAGACTCGGCCAAATGCTCAGGGGTATAAACTCTGCCAGTTCTTGTCATACCCTGTGAGGCGATGGCTTCTTCAGACTTGCCTTTACCTTTCCTCCTTGCTTCAGCGGTATAGTCCCACGGAATGGCGTCTGAGTAAAAGGGTGCCGTTGTCGACATTTCCACTAGAATAGGTGTGGTCATTCTTATTCCTGCCGGAGTATATGTTATAGATGGCCGGATTGCAACTTCGAGCGGTCGCACAAACTCGACTTCGGTCGAACCTGGGGCTTTTCCCTCGGCGGGTGGCCTTGATTCAAACTCAAGTGGAATAGACATGTTTACCTCAACTTCTTCAGATGGCTGCATCTGGACCACGATCGGATTAAGAGTAATCACAGGCTTCTTCGGATCACCCTCGGCAATTAGCCCAATTGATCCCTCAGGATACCAATCATCTTCAACCTCAATCATGTGGACATCGCCTTTATGGTCAGGCAACGGATTATTGCGAACATTAGGAGCAGGGTCCTTGGCTACAATGATCTTGTTATCTATGAGGGTTTGTATCTTGTCTTTCAGGGAACAACATTCCTCGATGGTGTGTCCTTTCATACCAGAGTGGTAAGCACATGTTTTGTTTGGGTTGACCCACTGAGATGGGTTCTCGGAGATGACAGCGGGGATGGGTGTGACATAACCGGCGGCTTTAAGCTTTTCATATAATTGGTCAATGGGTTCAGCTATGGCAGTATACTGTTTTGGTGGATGACGGTCAAAATTTGGGCGAGGTCACAGGAAGTTTTGGCGATTAGGGGGTGATTGATAGTGAGAAGGTTGGGAGTTGTAGGCATTATAGACGGGAGCTGGTTGTGAGTATCTGGGCGAGGTAGGCTGATATGTGGATGGTGGAGTTTGGTAGGTGGGTGAGGGTGTCTGGTATTGAGGTGAAGGTGCTTGGTAACTTGGAGCTGGTTGGTATGTGAAGGAAGGTGCGGGGTATACTTGATATTTGGGAGGGGACTTGGCTTGCTGTTCCACCATCACGGATCCTATCTCTCTTTTCTTGGACACACCACCAGATTGCAGAGCTTTGTTGGTAGCCTGTAAGGCTTCAAAGTTAGTAACCATACCGTTTTTGATGCCTTCCTCGATTCGCTCTCCCAACTTGATGATATAAGAAAACTTGTGCCCTTCGACCATCATCATCCGCTCATAGTACTGAGGATCCTCAGCGTGCACGAAGAATTTCTTCATCTGCTCTTCTTCCAAGGCTGGCCTGACCTTAGCAGCCTCTGACCTCCAACGAGTAGCATACTCGCGAAAAGTCTCAGTTGGTTTCTTCTTCAAGTTCTGGATGTAGAACACATCCGGTGCATTCTCCGTATTGAATCTGAATTTATCCATGAAGTCCGTAGCCATATTCACCCAATTGATCCATTTCTTTGGATCCTGATTGATGTACCAGGATAGTGCATCACCTTTAAAACTCCCAATGAAGAGTTTCATGCGAATCCTTTCATCTTTTCCCACGCCGGCCAATTTGTCACAGTAAGTCCTCAGATGGACTCTTGGGTCACCAGTACCATCAAACATCTCGAACTTAGAAGGTTTGTACCCCTCGGACAGTTCAACATCAGTCTGTATGCAAAGGTCCTCATAATTCAATCCCTCAACCCCTTTAACTCCTTCGACGCCCTGAACTCGGTCAGTCAATTTCTTGAGTTCCTCGGCCAGATTCATGATGAGCTTGTCCTTCTTGTCAGACTCATATGTATGCGGTGCAGAATGAGCTACGGTTTCCACATAAATGGGGTTGTCATAAGCCTGGAAGTGATCTCTCGTCTGATCTTGGGGAGGTGGAGTGTTGAAGTGACATGTGTTGCGTGGTGCTGGTGGAACAGGATCTTTGGGGTGATTGGGTTGTTTTGGGACGTTTTGGGGTAAAGTGGGGTTCAGAGTATTTGGGAAGTGAACGTCTGGAACGTTGAGGGAGAATGATAGGTGGGCCAAATTCTTGACTTGGTCAAGTTCCTCTTGGAACTTCAGCAACTTCTTCTCTAGTGGAGACATACCCTCGTGCAGAACCTGAATACCCTGACCATCAATGATCTCAACCTGTTCATCCCTGTTGTCTTTTCTAGTACCGCTTGCATCTGCCATTTTAGTTTTACCCTTGCTTTTTCCTTTGGGAGGACTGGGAGGAGGAGTAGGAGGAGGGCCCTTTGATCTGGTGCAATAAGTTGTTGATGCCAGAGTGCACGAACTAATCTTTGGGGAAGGGGAATAACTAACAAAAAGGCAGTGAAGTTAGTGAAGATATAAAGAATATTGCGGTAATTTAAACACGTAATGCGAAAATGTAAAACGCATCCTAAGTTGGGGAACCTCTTTATGCCCGAGGTAGGCCTAGCGACAAATTAATTTGGAGAACTTAAATACTAAATGCCTCATTTTATTGATGATAAAATAGACAAATCCAACTTGACTCTAAAAATACGAAAAATGCAAAATGTCATTAATGGCCAATGGCCTTATTACATCAAAAGCAAAGTAAAGACAAATCCTATCTATTTGGTCTCAGAAGGACCTTCCCCAGACTCGACACCTCTACTTGCTTTGATCAACATTCCCATCTCGCGGAGTCCCAGCAGTAAGTAGGTCTTGGCTAAAATTCCTACTTCAGCTCCCTCGGTCTTTTGACAAGTCTCGATCCTCCTAAGGAACTTTTCCTCCAAGTCAATGATGCCTCGTTCCAAGTGTACTAGCCTTTGGGTGGAATTGATAGCCATTTCCTTCCATTCCTCGATCATCTTTTTGTGATGATCTTCTTCACAATCACAGAGCCTTTTACGCAACTGGTTGAACCTAGTTGTTGCCTCGATTTTCTCATTTATGACCCTATGTCCTCGAGCGAAACCTGGCTCAATATTTCCTCCCCAGTTATCTTTCAACCATCCCAGATAGTAAGGAGAGCAACCAGCGTGATACCTGTCAGGCTCGATAGTATCCTTCTCCAACCGGATCCTGCAGTGCCACAATTGCTGAGCTTGACATTTGTGAGGGCTATCGTCATCTTGGAAGTCCGCCCTGAGATGACTCATTTTCTCGACCCTTGGAACGACTTGTTTCCTCCCCGCCTGCCTCATGACGCGAATCGGGACGTAAGGGTATGTCCCTCTAAGACCAATCAATATCAGGAACGGGGTGTCTCTAGTCCGAATGATGAATTCGTCAGTCGGGAACCACTCGAACATCCATTGGATTTGATCCTCGGTCAGATCTCCCAATAACTCAACCCATCCCTTGGCATTCTCTGGCTGTGCAAACATGTCGGGGATGTAGTTCATACGCTTTGGATGATGGAAAGCAATATGATCATCCCAAATTCTCCTATGTATGTCTTGACGGTAGTTACCCCTTTGCAAATGCTCGGTGAGCCAAAGTTGAAGTAGCAGGTTGCAACCCTCAAAATGTTTTGCTCCTTGTTGACAGTTCTCCAAAGCTCGGTATATGTCAGCAACAATCATGGGTACAATGCTGAAATCTTGTCCGTCGATCCCTTCCATCAAAGTCTTGGTAACCATAGCCAATCTGGTGTGGATTCTCCCCTTCTTTGTCGGGAAGACCATCAATCCCAAAAAACAGAATATGAAGACGAATACACGGCGGTGAATGTGTCCTAGAGAGGTGATGGCGAACTCTTCCTGATATGTGCGATAAGACTGACTACGGCCATACCTCTCGTACAAATAGTCAAAAGGGATATACGAGGCTTCCAAGAAGACTAGATCCGGATTCTTCTTGAGTCCCATCATTTTGAGAAAACCCCGGCCTGTTCAATTTTCAGGCATCAATAAACCTCGAGACTCCCAAGGCAAACCAGCTAAACCCCCTATCTCCTCCAGCAGTGGTGTCATCTCATTTTTCCCAAATCGAAAAATCGATCGATCACAATCCCAGAATAAGGTGGCAGCCTCTATCATCATGTTATTAGGCTGAATGTCCAAAAGAGAGGGAAAGTTGCCCAGGTGTTTTCTGACTGCTGTTTTGTCGCTTGAATGCAAGTCTTCCCACCAATTCAGAAGTTTTGGGTGGATGTTGGTGACCATGCCAAATTTGGGGACCTCGTGCCTCATCTCTGCAAAATAAATAGGTTAGGCCCTTACCCCCACCGGACTCGACTATTTAATATCAATAATTAGCAATGAGCATTTAAGTTCTCCAAATAAATG
>ML298763.1:29759-69061 GCA_005239495.1 Nicotiana undulata
GGGGGTTGGTAGGGGTTTAATTATGGTAGGTGCATTCTGGACCGTTGATAAAAAATGATCCACGGCCAGGATTGGCTGATGAGTTGTGTCGGGCAGGTAAAGGTTTGGGCCTGGATAGTGGGTTGGTGCAATTGGGCTGGGATTTGGGTTTAATTTTAGGCTAAGTTTTAAATAAGAGTGGCTAAATGTTAAATACCCAATAAAATAGGATGATTAATTAATAAAATTTTTTTAATAATTGTATAAAAAATGAAATTAAGTTTAAATAAATCCAATTACAATAATTAGACAATATTAAAAATGTAAGAAACATAAAATTTGAATTTTAAAGGTATAAAAAGTCTAATTAGGCCATAACTGTAAAATAATTATAATTGCAATTAAATAAGACTCAATTAGCCAATTTATGAAATAATTGAATTTTAACAAATAAAAAGTGATTATAAATGACATACTGAATTGGAATATATTTTGAGATTATTTAGCGCACAATTTATGAATTATTTAGATATAAAATATTAAATAAATAGGGAAATGATTCAGATAAAAATATGGAAAAATTAGAAAAAAATATTCATTATTGCAATGAGCGATTTTGAAAGCTTATATACAGGTTTGAAAATATTTTGAGGAAAAATTGGGTATCAACAGTAATTTTCTCACACAAGGTTAGGTAAAATGCTTACCTCAGACAAGCTAAGTCAATACTCAAGAATCCCTTCCCGCGTGAATCAACCTCTGGATGACTCGAATCTAGCTAAATTTTTTTAATAATATCAATAAAATCCATAGGAAACAAGTCCAAACGATAAAGCTACGATATTGGTTCAATTATACAAAGTCAACCCAAAAAGTCAACCCTAGGCCCGCATCCCGAAACCTGACAAAAGTCATAAATTCCAGATACTTATTCCAATATGAGTCCAACCATACCAATTTCATTCTATTCCGATTCCGAATCGGTGTTCAAATCCTCAAGTTTCATTTAGAAAAGTTTTTGCTAAAATGCTCAATTTTCCTTACTAAGATTCATCAATTAAATGCTAAAATAAGGATGGAATCATGAATATTCGTAACGACCCAAGCGTTCATTTTTCTTTATAGATTCCCGTTCCCCTATTTAATACTTTATGTATGTGCTTCTACTAGTTTTATGACTTGCGAGGATGGTTGGCTTGGTCTTGGAAGGGTATGGGTTGAATTCAGAATACTTAGTTCCATAATAGAGGCCTGAGGTGGCCAAATTTGACTAGAGTAAAGATTTTTAGTAAATGATCCCGAAATCAGATTTGAAGGTTGCAATTGGTTGTATGATGACTTTGGAGTTGGGCGTATGTTCAGATCGAGTTTCGGGTAGGCCGAAAGCATTTTGACGCTTATTGTTGAAAGTTGGTATTTTGAAGGTTTAAAATTTTGTTAGTTTTACTTGAAGTGGATTTTGGTGTTCTAATGTCCGTTTGGGATTCTGATCCATGGAATTGGTTCGTATTGTAATTTTGACTTATACGTATAATTTGGCATCATTCCGAATTGTCTAAGTATGTTCCTCCGCGTTCAGAGTTGGTTGAAATGAGTTTGAAGCTTAGAAATTGATAAGGTGGTTTGGGATTCTGATCCATGGAATAGGTTCGTATTGTAGCATGTTTATGGACTGGTAGGTGCATTTAAACGGGGTCTCAGGTGGCTCGGTAAGAGGAAATTATCTCTTTTGGTGAATTACTTGTTATGTGCTATGATCTATGTCCAATCCACACTCAATAGTTAGTGGAAATATTCGTTGGAAGAATAGTACCCAACAAGAGTTGGGGTCGTTTTCCATAGGAAGTTACCAGGGGTGTTAGGAGTATACACTTGACGAAAGCGAAAGGAATAGCTAAATTGCACTTCCACAAAAGGTTTTGATTTCTAATTCTAGCTTTACTCTAGCAGTTATAGTCTAAAAATGAAACTAGAAGCAAATGATTGTTTTTGGTGCTTTTCCAAGTAGTTAAGATGACTTTGGATGTGACCATAATATAGGTGTTCGCCTAACGGGTTAAATATGTTAATTCTTGTTTTGTTGGTTGGGGTGTATTATTGCTCTCAACTCTAGGTCACCACTCAATACCTCTCGGTCAAAGAGTGGTTTTGCCCAATTTGTCTTTCTCAAGTCCAAATGGGTATCAAGCAAATTAGTTGATATGAGCTTAAGTAGGGTTCTCACTATCTCTAGTTTGAACTCCTTAATTAGGATAATCAAACCCTCAATTAGCCCAATTCCTTGTTAGCCAAGTTATCCTAGTCTAGGTCGCTCTTTCTCAAGTTGAGACTAAGTCAAAAAGGCATGAATCAATATTTGCAACCATTAATTCTAAAATTGAAGCATAATCCAAGCAAAATAATCGACACCCAATCATAAACAAGCATTAAATTAAATACCCATAAGGTTTACACACTAGGGTTGGGTCACAACCCTAGTAAAAATCTAGATACTCATAGTGACAATTGAGGAAAATAAAGAAGAAAAACCAATTAAACTCATAATCTAAGATTAAAATGATAAAATATAATGTTTAAACATTAAAATAGTCACAAACTTCCTAAAATGGCAAAATGTAACGGCTACAACAACTCAAAATTCAAAACTTGACCTAAAAATGTGAAACACGTATATTTATAGTGGCCCAAAATTCTCTAACAAAAAGGTCCCTCGGGAGGTTCTGCGGCCGCATAATTCCATGTGCGGTCCACAAAATTCTTCAATTGGTAGGAGCTTGGGTTCTGCAGCCGCATATTTCTGGGTTGCGACTACGAAACATCTTCTACGGTCGCACAATTCTTGTGTGGTCCGCACTTCAGCAAAGCTTCAGGACTTGGTCTTTTGCACACTCTCTGAACTTTGAATCATTTGGCAGTACAAACCCTTATCTGCTGCGACACAATTCATGTGCGGTCCACAATTGGCCGGAGTCCTGATGGGTACTTTCACTTAGTCTGCGGTCGCAAATGGAATTCTGCGGTCCGCACTTTCTTCTGCGGACCACATTTCTTTAGTTCTGCGTCCTTTCTTGCCTTGTGATTCAGAACACTCCTTTTGAGTCGGAATTTATCACGGGAGACCCTGCAATTTGCACATTTTCATTAGTTTTGGGAGCATAAATCAATACTTTCAGACTAAAGCAAAAGCAAAAAGGTGCTAATGAGTAGTCAAAATCTCCACTTATCAACTCCCCCAAACTTAAGTCTTTTCTTGTCCTCAAACAAATAAAATAGTTTCCACCTCCTAGATTTAAGGGTCATTTCAGCGAGTCAAAGGTGAGCCATTCACACATCAGTTGGGACCAACAATTACCCACACTACTCATGCATTATCAACAAGGAGTCTTGCATTATCAACAAGGCGACAAGTCAAATATTCATGCACTTATATTTCCAATGTGACATTTGAGCTTCAAGAATTGACTTTGCCCATCAAGGACTTCTGTTCTATCATGTAAGTCATGGTGGACTCCAAACTCTTCCTCATCAACTTTCCACTGCCAAGCTCACTTATTAAATTAGAACTCAATCTTAGGATTCATGAAAGGTTCACTCTTCTCTCATAAGAGAATGTCACAAGTACGGCTTCAAGTATAATAGGATTGCCCCCATGTAGATCGCCACTAATGTAAGCTCACTCGGTTGAAATCAAGTAGGACTTCTTTCGGGTTGTAATAAGGATTTTGGATGAGGGTAGGGTACCATATGGGTAAGTGGTTACTCCTTTCCTTAAGCACTCCACACTTTCATTTCTCGGCCCACAATTGCCAATTCTTAGAGACATTTTCTTTTCATTGGGCATTAGAGAGAATTGAGATCACTCTTTCTTGTTCATTTCATTATTTATTTCTCTTTTTTGATTTCTCATGCTAGGGATCATTACCTCTTTTTGAGACCATCAACCCTTCCACTTATTCACATTTTGCATTTTTCTTTTTGTTCTTTTCTTTTCTCGCCTTCTCCTTTCATAGAGATCCTTTCTTTTCTCTTTTTGTACCTTGATACCTTTTTCAAATTCCTCATCTCTCCCCCAAACTTATGTTTTAAGACACTTGTTTCACAAGAGTGTTAAGGAAAGTCCGGGTCAAGAGAGGGTCACGACAAAATGGGTAAAGGCTTATAACATGGTTATCAAATGAGAAAGGCTAGAGGCTCAAAGGGGTTGACTAGGGATAACAATATTTGTTGACAATAGAAAGCTCAAACGGGTTAAGGAAAGCCTACAATCACTTCTCAAACCAAGAAAAACTTAGGATTTCTCCTTGAAACACATTCGGGGCAAGTTCTAGACCCTTCACACGGATACTTGGACTAGAAACAATTCATCTCACCCTTCGCACAACTTGATTGTAAAAGAGGATAGAGTTGAGGGGATACAACAACCACATTCAAGTTGAAAGATCACTATGGTCCAATTAAACCACTCGATGATTGCCAAAGTCAACTCAAGAGTCACAAATTCACTAACTAGAGCTATTTCTTTCAAGAACCCTGTCTCTAACCATAAGCACGTAGTTAAGTGTATTGGTACCAATTGAAGCATGGTTGACTCTTCGACCATGACTTGATTAAGTCTTTTTTATTCATTACTACTACTATTGTTACCTAAACACAATAACAGACTCATTACCGTAAGAAGGTTGTCATGCCATCCATCGTTGGGATGAGTCACCCGGTTCACACAATAACTACCTTTGGAAAGAACCATGACGTTAATAAAACCAAAGTCGTATTATATACTAAAGCATAAAAAGAAACTACTTAACAAAACAAGAGCTAATATAGAAAAAATAAAGAAGCTAATAAGAAAAAACTACTAAAGAGAGAATTAATATACATAATAAGAGAGAGAGAAGATAGATAAATATAAATAAGAAAAGGAATAATATCATCAAATTAGTACAGACCAAATGTATCAAAGTGTACCTCTGTATCGAATAAACTCCACCCCCCAAATAAAAGTAAGCATTATCCCAAATGCTTAGCAAAATAAGAGTAAAAGAGCAGAGGGTGAAGAAAACTCCCTATGGATCCTTGGACATCTCAGTGTCCCAGGCAATGTCAGCTCCATTAGGATCGGACAACTAAATCTCATCATCATCAAACCTAGATGTGGTTGGGTTGGCGAACATCTCATGCACTACCTCAACAATGTCGGTAGCAAGGCCTGACTCATCAGACTGGCCCGTTGGTGCTATCGGTGCAGATGGTGCTAAAGGATATGGGGAAAACTGGTGCGAGTCAAGCAGCATATCGATGGGATCTCGCAATCCTCATATTTTTGTTGTGTGATCATAGAAGGTAAGCGTGGTCTGCACATTTATGATTGCGGCCGCACTTCTGAGGCCTAAATATGTGACCTCAATGATGACAGAGAAATGGTCAATCTGCAGCCGCAAGAGGATTTGTGTTGTCCGCACATTGGAGTCTCAAAGTGGGTACTCTTTTATGACAGAGGAAAACCTATTCTGAGGCTGCAAGATGAAATCAACGGCCCGCACAATTTGAAGTGCGGCCGCAGATTCTTGCCTCTCATAAGTTCAAAAGAATTCCACATCTTCGGATCACACAATTTATGTGCGGCCGTAGAGTTCAGACAATTGCAGGAAAATATGTTTTATTCCATTTTTTTCAAGTCCTAGCACAAATAGGCATGGAGACATTGTAAAATCATGAAATTTCACTAACACAGTCTCCGTAGAGCATGTATCAAGTTAACCCAGTTCAGATCTACCCCACATATGCACACAATGGAACTCTAATAACAGATGGCCTAAAAGGAACTAAAAAATCTACAAATTAAACTAACACAAAAAGTTAACATGAAATTGAAGCATACCAGATAGAGTGAGTGCAATGACTGACTAATCGAGGTGGCTGTGTGTGTGGATAGTTGAAATCTCCAAGAAAAATTAACAGAGCAACAATGTTTTGTACAAAGAGGTAAAAGTGTGAAATGAAGCCAATAGTTCTATTTATACCAACGTTTTGAGAAGGGGAAGAAGGATGAGTGCGGTCCGCACTCTTTCACACGGGGGCCTCATCTCAGAACTCCATCTGCGGTCCGCACATTTTCAGGTGTGATCGCAGATTTCACGTGCAGTCGCAGATCAAACTCTGCACTAACAATCTTAAACTTCAGAGAGTTGGTATTTTTGACATTTCAAATGTGTAGTCCGCTAGAGAAATGTGTGGTCGCAATGCTCTTCTGCTATGGCACATAGAAATGTGCGGTATGCACAAATAAAGTGTGGTCCACACAATTTTTGATTACTTAGCCATATTTTTGTCCACCTTCTTGTAAGTCACACTCATCCCTGTAGCACATTTCAAATCAAGTTAGAACACAAATAACACATGACTACAAAAGAAAAAGGAAAAGAACATGGGTTACCTCCTAAGAAGCGCCTGATTTAACGTCGCGGCACGACACATAATACCCTCAAATGAAGTGAATGACCTCCACCACTTGTCTATCTCCAAACATGCCAAAGTAGTGCTTCACCCGATGACCATTGACTCGGAATACTTCATTGTTTTTGTTATTCAAGTCTAATGCACCAAAAGGTGACACACCCCACAACTTCAAAAGGACCACTCAAGATCGCCCACCTTGAACTCTTTGTTCCAAATGTATTTGTCATGAAGATATTTCATCTTTTGTTTGTACAAGGATGAACTCGCGTAAGCATGGTACCGAAACTCATACAATTCATTCAAGTGTGCAACCCTCAATTTAGCGGCTACATCCCAATCAAGATCAACTTCTTTAGAGCCCACATGGACTTGTGCTCTAGTTCCACCGGAAGATGACAAGCTTTCCCGAACACGAACCGGTATGGAGACATTCCGATATGTATCGTGTAACTCGTCCGATAAGCTATAATGCATCATCAAGTTTCTTGAACCAATCTGTCCGATTAACATTCATCATTTTGGACAAGATACTCTTTATCTCCCGATTGGAGACTTACACTTGCCCACTAGCTTGTGGGTGATAGGGAGTCATGACTTTCTGAGTGACACCATACTTGTTAAATAAAGTGTCGAAAGCCTTATTGCAAAAATATGACCCCCCATCGCTTATAATTGCACGTGAAATGTCAAACCTTGTGAATATATTCTTCCTCAAGAAAGCCACCACACTTCTCGTCTCATTGTTGGGTAAAGCAACAGCCTCAACCCATTTGGATACATAATCCACCGCGACCAAGATGTAGGTGTTTCCGTAAGAACTCAAAAAAGGGCCCATGAAGTCAATAACCCACACATCGAAAATACCAATCTCCAAAATGGTTATGAGAGGCATTTCATTTTTCTTTGAGATTCCACCGGCCCGTTGATATTCATCACATCTTTTCACTAACTCACTAGCATCTTTGTAAGGAGCAGGCCAATAGAAATCGCAACTAAGCACTTTCGCCACCATTCTTGATTCATCATGATGCCCACTATATGGCGAAGAATGAAAAGCCCCAAGAATTTCACCTTGCTCTTCTTCTGGTACACATCTTTTAATCACCCCATCCGTACAAATACGGAAAATGTATGGTTCATCCCAATAACAATCTTGACAATCCCGTTTGAGCTTCTTTCTTTGGCTTGAATAGAACTCATACGTAATGATTCCACACACAAGAAAATTTGCTAAATCCGTGAACCATGGCACCTCTTTCATTGAAATGGCCAAGAGTTGCTCATCGGGGAAGGAGTCATTGATTTCAAGGTCATCATGCGGCCTCCCTTCCTCCTCCAAACGAGACAAGTGGTCCGCCACTTGGTTTTCACTACCTTTTCTATCTTGGATGTTAATATCAAACTCTTGCACAAGAGCATACATCTCATCAACTGGGCTTTGGAGTCGTTTTTTCTCACAAGATAATGAAGCGCTGCATGATTCGTGTGGACAACGACTTTTCAGCCATCAAGTACGAGTAGAACTTCTCAATTGCAAACACAATGGCAAGGAGATCTTTCTTGTAACAGTATAGTTGACTTGGGAACTATTCATGGCCTTACTAGCATAGTAGACCAGATGAATTTTTTTTATGATGCATTGCCCCAAAACAACCCCAACCGCTACGTCCTTTGCATCACACATGAGTTCAAAAGGCAAACTCCAATTTAGAGGGGTGATGACATGAGTAGTTTTCAATTTGAGATTCAACAATCCAAAATCTCTAATTCAATCAGCATTGAAGTTAAACTTAGCATCCTTCTCAAGAAGATTGCACAACAGGTTCACCACCTTAGAGAAATCTTTGATGAAGCGTCGGTAAAAACCCGCGTGGCCTAAGAAACTCCGCACACCCTTCACCAAAGTTGGGGGTGAAAGCTTAGAAATCATCTCAATCTTTTCCTTGTCAACTTCAATTCCATTCCTTGAGATTTTGTGGCCAAGGACAATGCCTTCCTCGACCATGAAATGATGTTTCTCCCAATTGAGCACAAAATATGTTTCTTCACATCTACAAAACACTTTGTCCAAATTTGCAAGACAACCATCAAAAGAATCTCCAACCAACGAGAAGTCATCCATGAAAGCTTCAAGGTAGTCCTCCACCATGTCCGTGAAAGCCATCATACACCTTTGGAAAATTGCTGGTGCATTGCACAAACCAAATGGCATCCGCTTGAAAGCGAAAGTGCCATAAGGGCATGCAGGTTGTTTTCTCTTGATCTTACAGAGCGATGAGAATTTGGTTGTAGCCCGAGTACCCATCAAGTAACACGACCGACCAATCTATCAAGCATTTGATCTAAGAAAGGAAGTGGAAAGTGATCCTTCCTTGTGACTATGTTAAGGAATCAACTAATTCTTGTCATTGGTAGGAATCAACTCATTCTTGTAATTGGTGACCACCGTTATGCCCCCTTCTTTGGGAACATTGAACCAGAGATGTCATGAACTATCAGAGATGGGGTAGACAACCCCGACATCCAACCACTTGATAATCTCTTTCTTGACAACTTCTTGCATAGCCTCATTGAGTCTCCTTTGATATTCAATAGATGGTTTGGCGCCATCCTCAAACTTGATTTTGTGCATGCAAAAGGCGGGGCATATCCCTCGAATATCCACCAAGGTCCACCCAATAACCTTCTTCCTCTTTTGTAGCACCGCCAATGTTGAATCTACATGCACGTTAGTCAAACAAGAGGAAAGAATAACCGGTAAAGTAGAACAAGGACCAATAAATTCATACCAAAGATGTGGAGGCAATGGCTTCAACTCCAAGGTAGGAGGCTCTTCAATAGAAGACTTTGTCGGAGGAGTTGTCCTATTTTCAATATCCAGGAACAATTTCCGGGGTGCATAGTTGTACGACCCCATTTCTTGCAAAGAGTTCACACATTCCATGAAGCCATCCCTCTCGTCATCATCAAAGTTGAGAAAGACGGCCTCCAACATATCACCAACATTGACTAAAGTACTTGTTTTATCAACAATAACATCACTCACCATGTCCACAAAAGAACACACCTCATTGGTATTTGGTTTCCGCATGGACTCACACACATGGAATACTATCTTTTCATCACCAACCCAGAAAGTGAGTTCTCCGGCTTTAGCCTTACCCATATCAAGTAAAGGTCTCCCAAGAATAATAGGCACTTTATAATCAACCTCATAATCTAGAATGACAAAATCCGCCAAAAGAATGAATTTATTAACACGAACCAAGACATCTTCAATCACTCCCAAGGGCCTCTTCATAGTACGATCGACCATTTTTAATCTCATAGAGGTGGGTCTTGGTTTCCCAATTCCCAAGGTCTTGAAAATCGAATAGGGCATCAAGTTGATACTTGAACCAAGATCACAAAGAGCTTTAGCAAACTCGACACTTCCAATTGTATAAAGAATCGTGAAAGCACTGGGATCAACATCGCGATCGCGAAGCACAAGATAAACAGGCCTAAAAGCACCCTTTGCAAACGCGGTCTGAAAGCCGCGAATGCGATGCTTTAACACCCCTGGCCTACGCGAACGTGGTCGCCCACCCATGAACACGTAAGCCACACGCCAGGCGACTCACCCAGCCTCCCCTTTTACGCGAACGCGAACGCGATGACCACTGACCAACCAGACTCCACGAACGCGAAGTATAAAACTTGCATGTCCCAAAACTCCACTTTGCGATCGCGAGCCACCGACCGCGATCGTGATGAATGACCTCTGCACTAGAAATCAGTGGATCCAAAACAAGGAGTAATGGTCTGAACCCCATCCAAAACACACCCGAAGCTCCCAGGACCCCATCCAATCACACCAACAAATACCAAAACATAACGCGGACCTACTCAAGGCCTTAAATCATATTAAACAATATGAAAACTACGAATCGCACCTCAATTCAAGCCTAATGAACATATGAACTTTCAACTTCCAAAACTCATGCCGAACCATATCAAATCAACTCGGAATGATCCCAAATTTTGAATGCAAGTTCCAAATGACACAATAGACCTATATCAACTCTCAAAACCACAATCCGATCCCTATATCAGTAAAGTCAACTCTCGGCCAAATCTATCAACCTTCTAACCTTTAACTATCCAACTTTCGCCAATTCAAACTAAAACAAAATAAGAACCTCTAAATACATATCCGGACATACGCTGAAGTCCAACATCACCATCCGGACCTAAAAAATCATTAAAACTTTGATACGAGATCAAAAATTCAAGCTTGGTCAACTCTTCCAACTTAGCTTCTAAATTGAGAATTATTCTTCCATATGAATCCCGAATCGCTCGAAAACCGAAGCCGACCATACACGCAAGTAATAATACAACATATGAAGCTACTTACGGCCTCGAACCGCCGAGCGGAAATGCAAATGATCAAAATAACCAGTTAGGTTGTTACAAAAAAATACACTCCAATCAGCATAGACATACAAGAAACACAAACAATCTCAACTGTTAATCTTAACATTAAATAGTCTAGATTCACACTTCCTTTTTCCTTTATTTAATTATTCCTTTAGATTTAGTCCCACCCATTGGATCAAAATGATCCAACAATTAACGAGAATGATCCAGCTGTCACGACCCAAATCTAAACCACGTCGTGATGGCGCCTATCATGATACAAGGCAAACCTATTTCCCAAAATATTACTACTAAATCGATTATAAGAATTTAATAAAACAATACCAACATTTGAATTTCTCATAAACTAAATCAACTCTAAATATAACTAATATAAAATACGGAATCGAGCCCCAAACATCGGGGTGTCACTAAGTCACGAGCGTCTAAGTCTATGAACTAAGATGTATGAACTGTCTAACTGTCAATACAACCCAAAAACCAAAATAGATGATAAAAGGAGTAACAAGGTCCTGCGGACGCTAGCAGCTACCTTGCAGTCTCCAAAGACAGCCGTCCTGAACTCCACGATCGCCGTGCTCTAACTCACATGGATCTCCACATAAAGTGCAAGGTGTAGTATGAGTACAACCGACTCAGTAGTAAGAGAAATAACTAAGGAACCGAGTAGTAGTGACGAGCTAAGCAGAACAATCCAATTATCTCTTTTCACAATTTAAGAATAAACAAGAATAAATAGGTAAGTTCCATAAATCCATAAATACTTCAAGGGAATTAAAAAGTAAATGCAGAACAACAAAAGTACATGAAACCTCACAGCAATGTCACTCCATCACTCAGCACTCGGCACTCGCACTCAACACTCAATACACACTCTCAATAGGTACCTGCGCTCACTAGGGGTGTACATACTACAGAGGGGATCCCAAAGCCCAAGCGCTAAGCACGAACAACTCATGTGCTGCACGGACAACTCACGTGCCATAATATCAATCTCTAGATCCGCACAGACAACTCACGTGAAACACACACAACTCACGTGCTACACACACAACTCACGTGCTATGGTATCAATACCTGGATACGCATGGACAACTCACGTGTTGCACGAAAAAATTACGTGCTATCATATCAAATATCTCACAACAGGCCCTCGGCCTCACTCAGTCACGTACCTCTCTAGTCTCACCATCATCAACAAATAAGGGAACACAACCCACATCAAGTATCACATCACATCAGCAAAATAATAGAGACTAAGGTAAACATGTGCAATAATTTCTATGAGTGAGTGAAAATGTGTGAACATGAATAGAGTCTAAGCATGACCTCTAACATGAAGGCAGTCACGTGCAACAAGTAAATACATAAACACAGATAATGACTATTAGGCCTCACAGCCTCACGGGATGGACCAAGTCTCAATCCCTCGCAGTGCACACCCACACGCCCGTCACCTAGCATGGGTATCACTTCCAAACAATCACATGATATCAAATTCTCCGGGTATATACCCTCGAAGCCATAGCTAAAACTGTTACTTACCTTAACAACGTAAAATCCTACTCCGGAATACCCTCGTCTCTCTAATTAGTCTCCAAAAGCTCCAAATCTAACCATAATCAAAATAATACTAACATATGCTAAATAAACAAACTCCAAAATAAAAACTACATAAATAAGCCAAAAATCCGAAATCGGCCAAAACCCGGCTCCCGGACCCATATCTCGAATCGATAAAAAATGGCAGAATTGGAAACCTCGTCCTCTCCTGAGTCTAACCATATAAAATTTGTCAAAATTCGACTCCGTTTGGTCCCTCAAATCCTCACTTAAAACTCTCCAAAACTCTAGCCCTAACTCCCTCAATTTCACCCTAAACCCCTACTAATTTCATGGCTAATCAGTGAAAAAATATCATAAATATGTGTAAATAAACCCAAGCAACTTACCTCACTGATGTCTCGTGATTCTCCCTTGAAAAACACTGCCCTGAGCTCAAAACCTGTTCAACAATGGTGGAAAAAGGGCAAAAATTCACGAAGTGCAACTTATATAGGCTTCTGCCAGGGATTACGCACCTGCGACCATATTCTTTGCACATGTGGCTCCGCATCTATGGTCCCAGGTGCGCATATGCGAAAATCACTTAAACGCCCAAACTTTGCACCTGTGGCTGCCCCTTCGCACCTGCGAAATCGCAGGTGCGATCCTCTCTTCCGCACCTGCGCTCAATGGCCAGGCCTCCATTTTCCGTATCTGCGATAGGCTCTCCACATCAGAAGAATTACACCAGCAGATTTTCATCAATTCAAACTTCACCAATTCAACCCGTTAACCATCCAAAACACATCCGAGGCCCTCTGGACCTCAACTCATAATTCTAACAAGTCATATATTACTACCCGAACTTAGTCGAACCTCCGCAACACCCAAAACAACACCAAAACAGCAAATCAACCTTGAATTCAAGCCTAAGAACTTCTAAACTTCCAAAATTTTCCAACGACGCCGAAACCTATCAAACCACGCAATAATGACCTCACATTTTGCACACACGTCACAAATGACACTACGAACCTATTCCAACTTCCAGAATTCCATTTCGACCCCAATAGCTAATTTTCCACTGCCGACCAAAATCGCCAAATTTCCAACTTTCGCCAATTCAAGCCTAATTCTACCACAGACCTCCAAATTATATTCCGGCCACACTCCAAAGTATAAAATCACCCAACGAAGCTAATCGAATCTTAAACATCCAAATTCAAATTCGTTTATTCAAGTCAACTTCCGGTTGACCTTTCTAACTTTGCTTTCTAACTAAGAGACTAAGCGCCTCATTTCACTCCAAAACTAATCCTGACCCAAACCTACCAATTCGATACAACTCAACACAAATGAAAAACACATAAAGAAGTAGAAATGAGGGAAACAGAGCTATAACTCTCGAAACGACTGACCGAGTCATTACATCTTCCCTTCTTAAACAAACGTTCATCCTCAAACGGGTCTAACAAAAAGAACATACCTGAAATCACAACATCTGAAACAATAGCGTCTGGTCTGGCTAGGAGGGCATCAAAACGGGCCTGACCACCCCCTGATCTGCCTCCCCCTCTCGGGCGACCCATAGCTGACTGGGCTCCACCCCTATTTTGCTAAACTCTACCCCTAGCTGGTTGGGCGGGTCATGGAGGAACTGGTGCTGGTGCCGTCGGGCCAGTACCCCGTAGTGGAGTCCTACCCAACAGCCTAGGGAAATATTTCATAATGTGACCAAAATCCCCGCACTTGAAACAAACCCTCCTTTGACGAAATTGCTGCTCCTGATGCCCAAAAGAACTACCCGGGGATACCTGAGTGGACGGGGCATGATGAGATTCTTGCACTGGCAATGCACTGAATGATGAATGTCCCTGCTGAAACTGACCCCCCTGAGGAGAACCACTGAAACCACTCTGACTATGAGGCCTCTTAGCCTCCCTCTCATCCCTCTCCTGACCTCGAACCATCTCAATATATCGAGCAATGTCGACAACCTCATCAAAGGTAGCACAAGATACTCTCTCTGGTCATAAGCAATCAAAGCTGAAAACCGAGACCATCTTCAAACCTCCGGATCCTCTCTCGGTCTATGAGAACCAACTAGACCGCATGACGAGCCAACTTGGAGAACCGCATCTCATACTGGGTAACAGACAACTCACCCCATCGAAGCTTCTCAAATTGTCTGCGCAGCTCCTCTCTACGGGACTCAGGTAGAAACTTCTCCGAGAAAAGAACGGAGAACTGCTGCCAAGTAAGGGGTGCTGTGTCAACCGGCCTACACCTCTCGTAAGCCTCCCACCAATTAAGTGCATCCCCAGAGAACTAGAAAGTAGTGAATGAGACCCCACTAGTCTCCAGAATACCCGCGGTCCGAAGCATCCTCTGACACTAGTCCAAGAAACCCTATGCATCCTCACCCTCAGCACCACTAAATGACGGAGGCTGGAGTCTCCTAAACCTCTCCAATATGCGCTGCTCATCCTATGGCATCACAGGAGCTACATAGTCCTGAGCAGCTGCAACCGGCTGGGCTGGAGGTGCCCCCGATGTTTGAAATTCCTGAACATCCTGCTCAGGTGTGCGGGCGACGGGAGTCTGGGTGCCTCCCCCGACCTGAGAAGTAGTTGCGACCGTAGTAATTGAAGCCGCCTGAGCAAGGCCCATACACACTGATAGAATCTGGGTCAGGGCTTCCTGAAGGCTTGGAATAACAATAGGCACAGGTGGTACCTGAGCTGGTCCCGCCGGAACCTCTACCTCCGGGATTGGTCCTGAGCGGGGACAGTTGGAGGATCTGTAGGTACTGCCCCAGCTGCTGCGCTGGCAATGACTCCGCCCTTACCACGACCTCTACCGTGGCCTCAGCCTCTCGTGACCCGAGCTGGTGTCTGTCCCTCTTGACTGGTAGCACGAGTCCTCACCATGTATGAGAGAATGAAATAACAGATATTTAGTTACTAGAATACACATAACGCACGACAAGAATCCAAGAATGTGAAATTTTCCTAAAGGTTCTGCAGCCTCTCGAAGATAAGTACAAACGTCTCCGTACCGATCCACAAGACTCTACTAAACCCTCTCATGACTCGTGAGACCTATGTAGCTTAGGATCTGATACCAACTTGTCACAACCCAAATCTAAACCACGACGTGATGGCACCTATCATGATACAAGGCAAGCCTATTTTCCAAAATAATACTACATAATCGATAAAGAATTTAATAAAACAATACCAATATTTGAATTTCTCATAAACTAAATCAACTCTAAATATAACTAATATAAAACACAAAAAAGAGCCCCAAACATCGGGGTGTCACTAAGTCACGAACGTCTAAGTCTATGAACTAAGATGTATGAACTGACTAACTGTCAATACATCCCAAAAACCGAAATAGATGATAAAAGGAGTAACAAGGTCCTGCGGACGCTAGCAGCTACCTTGCAGTCTCAAAAGACAGTCGGCCAGAACTTAACGAACGCCGCGCTCTAACTCACCTGGATCTGCACATAAAGTGCAGGGTGTAGTATGAGTACAACCGACTCAGTAGCAACAGAAATAACTAAGGAACTGACTAGTAGTGACGAGCGAAAAAGAACAATCCAATTATCTCTTTTCACAATTTAAGAATAAACAGGTAAGTTCCATAAATCCGTAAATACTTCAAGGAAATTAACAAGTAAATGCAACAACAACAAAAGTACATGAAACCTCACAGCAATGTCACTCCATGACTCAGCACTCGGCATTCGCACTCAGCACTCAATACACACTCTCAATAGGTACCTGCGCTCACTGGGGGTTTACATACTCTGGAGGGGCTCCCAAAGCCCAAGCGCTAAGCACGAACAACTCACGTGCTACACAGACAACTCACGTGCCATATTATCAATCTCTGGATTCACACGGACAACTCACGTGCTGCACGGATAACTCACACGCTATCATATCAAATATCTCACAATAGGCCCTCGGCCTCACTCAGTCACGTACCTCTCTAGCCTCACCATCATCAAAAAATAAGGGAACACAACCCACATCAAGTATCACAGCACATCAGCAAAATAATAGAGACTAAGGTAAACATGTGCAATAATTTCTATGAGTGAGTGAAAATGTGTGAACATGAATAAAGTCTAAGCATGACCTCTAACATGAAGGTAGTCAAGTGCAACAAGTAAATACATAAACACAGATAATGACTATTAGGCCTCACAGCCTCACGGGATGGACCAAGTCTCAATCCCTCGCGGTGCACACCCACACGCCCGTCACCTAGCATGTGTATCACTTCCAAACAATCACATGATACCAAATTCTCCGGGTATATACCCTCGAAGCCATAGCTAAAACTATTACTTACCTTAACAACGTAAAATCCTACTCCGGAATACCCTCGTCTCTGTAATTAGTCTCCAAAAGCTCCAAATCTAACCATAATCAAAATAATACTATCAACATATGATAAAGAATCGAATTCCACAATAAAATCTACATAAATAGGCCAAAAATCCGAAATCGGCCAATACCCGGCCCCACATCTCAAAATCACTTAAAAATGGCAGAATTGGATACCTCGTCCTCTCCCAAGTCTAACCATATAAAATTCGTTGAAATCCGACTCTGTTTGGTCCCTCAAATCCTCACTTAAAACTCTCCAAAACTCAAGCCCTAACTCCCTCAATTTCACCCTAAACCGCTACTAATTTCATGGATAATCGGTGGAAAAACATCATTAACGCGTGTAAATAAACCCAAGTGACTTATCTCACTTATTTCTCGTGATTCTCATGAGACCATATTCTTCGCACCTGCGGCTCCGCATCCGCGGTCCCAGGTGCGCATCTACTAAAATCACTTAAACGCCCAAAATCGCACTTGCGGCTGCCCCTTCGCACCTGCGGGCTCGCAGGTGCGATCCTCTCTTCCGCACCTGCGCCCAATGGCCATGCCTCTATTTTCTGCATCTGCGATAGGTTCTGCGCATCTGCGACCATCGCACCTGCGGCTCCCCATCCGCAAGTGCGGCCACACCAGAAGAATTACACCAGCAGATTTTCAGCAATTCAAACTTCACCAATTCAACCCGTTAACCATCTGAAACACATCCGAGGCCCTCGGAACCTCAACCAATAATCCAACAAGTCATATATCACTACCCGAACTTAGTCGAACCTCCGCAATACCCAAAACAACACCAAAACACCAAATTAACCTCGAATTCAAGCCTAAGAACTTCTAAACTTCCAAAATTCGCCAACGACGCCGAAACCTATCAAACCATGTCCGAATGACCTCACATTTTGCACACACGTCACAAAATGACACTACGAACCTACTCCAACTTCCAGAATTCCATTTCGACCCCAATACCTAATTTTCCACCGCCGAGCAAAATCGACAAATTTCCAACTTTCGCCAATTCAAGCCTAATTCTACCACAGACATCCAAATTTTATTCCGGCCACACTCCTAAGTCTAAAATCACCCACTGAAGCTAAACGAATTATAAAAATTCAAATCCGAATTCGTTTACTCATATGTCAACTTTCGGTTGACTTTTCTAACTTAACTTTCTAACAAGAGACTAGGCGCCCCATTTCACTCCAAAACTACTCTGGACCCAAACCTACCAATTCGATACAACTCAACGCAACTGAACAACACATAAAGAAGCAAAAACGGGAGAAACATGGCTATAAATCTCGGAACGACTGATCGGGTCGTCACACCACCGATTCACGATTTTCCTTCATTATTCCTTTAAAATAATTTATTCCAAAATAATCTCATACGTTTGATCAACCTCACCTAACGGTCCTTTTTCACCTAGACCCCTAGATACTTAAGCCCTTTCTTTACCCCCTCCCCCAAGTCTACCCTTTAGGGATAGTCGCCCTTATTCGCCTTCACTTCTAACTCTTCTTCTTTACCCGATAAACCCTGCTCCTCTCTCATATCCATCACTTTTCCCCCCTTCCTCTTCCCTCTTTTCAAATCTATGAGTCACTGATGCCTTTAGACCTTATCAACAAAGGTCAAGATCGGTCTCTACCTTCAAGGATTGTGAAGATTCATCGATAATGAAGGACAATCTGCTCGAGATCTGATAGAAAAAGCCATCCTAGAGCTCTATAATCTAAAACCGTGGTCAAATCCCGCTGGTTTCAAACCTCCAATGGATCTCCTCTAAAATCAATCTCTCAAGCCCGCCCGATAAGGTGAGATTCTTTACTTTCTTTCTTCACTTCTTTTTTTTCTTTCAATCCCTCAAAAGACTGTCACTTTTCAAAAACTCAAACTCTTATTTTCAAATCGGTTGAGGTCATTAAATTGGCTATAAATACTAGCCTTAAATGCTTTCAATAATCACATTTGATTATGAATTATCAACACTAACCCCACAAATTCACTACCTTTTTTTTTATTAGTCTCTAATCATTTTCCTTTTGTCTACCATTCTCTCATATTTGGTCGAGCTTTCTGAAAGTTTAAGGTTCAGAGTCGAGACATTACGCACCAGGCCTTAGTTTGTTGCTCAATAGAAGGAGTTTTTGGAAGTTCAAATATAACTCTGTTCCAATCCAAATAGACTGGGCCGTTACTATTTTCTCATTTATATTGGGCTGTTTCACTACTTCCGTTTTCAACCAGCCATCATGCACAAGTGTTTCAGTCTACTACGAGCCCATAAAAAATAGGAGTCTAATTTTCTTACCTTTACTTACGATGTCTTTTTTAATCATAATGCATTATCCATGTATTGTTGACTAACAAATATTGTATCACTCGCTTCACTTTTGATTCTTTAGACTTGTCTATATAGGTACCTTAAATAGATTCGCCTAGAATTAAGCCAAAACTTGAGGTATTTTATGTGATTAGGCAACTTCGTAAAAATAGTGTTGCAACTTAGAGTATAGATACTTATTCTCTTACACTTCGCCTAAACAAAATTGGGTTTTTATCAACTCAATTGAACTGACATTTTATCAAGTATTTGCAGAATTGGTTTCAAAAAGATGTAGAACATGTTAGGCCTAAAATTGATTTTCTCGAAATTTTAATACATACCAAAATGAGTCGAATTGGTCTGGACCAACGAACCCTCTTGTGTAAGTCCAACTATAAAACGGGCCACTAGCGTAAGTGATTTGTAGAAGGCTAAAGAGAATCTAGCCCTAAACAATTTTAAATTAGTGAACAGGCTTGTGGCCCAACATAATATGGCTTAACATTTTGCATTCAAATATTTTAATAAGCTCAACCAATTTTAAAGAGGTAGTAGTTTAAAATTACTTAAGTCAAGCTCAACCGGGTTGTCCCAATTGATTGTTTTCAAAACTAAGACCATTCTTCATATTTACTATCCATATTTTTCTTTAAGTTACAAATAGCTTATGTTATTTTGAATAACTTCTACGATTGTTTCCCATCAATTACTAATAATTATAACTTACATAATATATAAACTTTGACACATAGATTTCCTTAATAGTTTTAGACCTCAAATTTCTGTTAGGATTGATAGATAAAATATTAAAAAAATAGTAACCATCATTCACTTAATGTTAAACTACGTTTAGGGAGCTAATCTTAAATTAGATTTTAAGGGATGCCTCGCCCCTTCCCCTTAGAATAACTTGATCCTTTTATCCAAAATTTTGCGGGTTTAGCAGACTATAAGAGTTATGCAATACGTGACTTACAAGAACCATAGTGTTGAACCAAAGAATTGGATTCTTTGTTCAAAGCTATTTTAAGAAGAGCACGGGTTTATGATAACCAAAAAATAAACTAGTAATTGTAGGTAAACTCGTAAATGGAAAGCAATAAGATGCACAAAAAGTAAGTGTATTGCAGTAGTCCTTCGAATGAATTTACAAGCTATATTTTACTCCCTTATATAGGGAATTTATTGATATAACGTCTGCCCCTTTTCAGTAATTTGGGCATTAATGACTAATAATTGCATTAATGTAACGTTACAATGATTAACCGTAACTGTCGCGTGAAGGTTGTGTAACGTTTGACTCATTATTTGAAGATCTTTGAATCTGCCCTTTATTCTGTCCGGATTTATTTTGACCGCGTCTCTTCATTATCTCAATCAGGTTGAGATTCTCGTAGCCGATTACCCTGTGGTATGTTATTCCGCGCCTCTTTGCCTCGTACCTCTTCATAGAGTCCTGTCCAGTTGGCATGTTTTCATTGTTCCATGTAGATTGCTGAGTCATCATATTTGTTACACGTGTGAAGATCTTTTTTACCAATACAGATAGTCCCCCCACTTACCATGTATTTATCGATTAATATTTGGTAAATGGATACACATTTATGGCGGGAATATTTTGCCGCTGCTTCACTCGTAACATTGCACCTATTTTTGAATGTAGGCGTCGCTTGTCACTTCCATTTAATGCTTGTGCCATGTGGCATTCCCGGGTTGGTTCTGCAATTATTCAGCGCCTTTTAGGGCTTTTTGTGGTTGCATCAGTCCCGAAGTGACAACTTCAATTATGACTTTCACATCACTGTTTTTTTCTTTTTTTGACGGTTGCCTTCGAGTATAAATACCCTTTTTCCTTTATTTAATTTCACTAAAAACTTCCTACCTTCATTCCTTGTTTACAAAAATTCTTGTCTTTGTAAATATGTCTTCTTCAAACCAGTCTAAGAGAGTCATTAACGTAGATGATCTGACTCCTTCTTTTGCTCCGTCACGGAGTAGGAGAGACGACAAGCTTAGGAGTTCAGGTTCTTCCCCCTCCAGGGGTTCTTCCTCTTCTCAAGTTACTCCCCCACCTTCTTCTAGGTCTTTATCTTCTCTGAGGGATAGGGCTTCTAGATCTTCGTCTAAAGGTAGAGAACACAATGAACCTTTGCGAGAGCCGAAGGTCAATGAAATAGTACATGCAGAATTCTCTTTTGCTAGGGATAGTCAGGCCCTTAAAGATCAGCTTTCTTCATTGTCGTCTCTTGACAACGCTGAAAAGTACCCTACCCAGATTACTGAAGGTTTGATACCTCTTGTACGCAAGGACTGTTTCTGGAAGCATAATTTTCCTATTGTCATTCCCAATAGTAATCAAAGACCTCTTACAAGGATGAGCATTCTCTTGTTTATACCTATCCTTTCACATTAAGATTCAAGCCTCCCATTGACCAGTTATCATCGAGTTTTGTCGATTCTTTAAAATTTGCTTGGGACAAGTCGGTCCTCTCGTGTGGCGATTTGTTGCGTGTCTTAGATATTTGGCTAACTTAGCTTCGGTCCCCTTTACCTCTCATCATCTCATTCACCTCTATTCTCCAATGCTGCTTCGCCAGGGAGTTTTTACTCTCGCGGCTAGGAGCAAGAGGGTGTTAGTGACTCCTAATGACGATAAAGAACGAGGGTGGTCCATCCGGTATGTTGTTTTTCCTACTGCTGGTTTAGTAGGTGAAGAAAATCTTCCCTTCCTTGAGAAGTGGAATCTTGCACGTGAGTACAATTTTGCTCACATTCCTTTCCTTTTGCTTTAGATACTTTATCTGTCGTAACTATTTCTTCTCTTTCCAGCAATCATGGGAACCGTCGAGAATGTCTCCGATTTCCGAGATTGGGTAGAAAAACTTTTGTTAACCGCTCTGTTAGAAGAACACTCATGGAAATACCTCTCCGAGAGGTTTGGTTGGAGAGTTAAGACTCACGGTAAATGAAGTTTTTGTTTTTACTTCTTCCCTCATTCGAGCTTTATTTGACCTTTTTTATTTGACAGGGTTTCCTGCTCGTGGATTTTCTGCTGCATCCGTGTCTGCTCCAAAGTTGTCCTTGGAAAAGGCCCAGGAGATCATTTCAGGCTCCTCTTCTTCAAAGAGAAAAACAAGTGGGTCAAGGACCTAAGAAGAGGAATAGGAAGAGGAGGGTTCTTTAGTCCATAGGTCACGCAGGAGGAATGTGGTCTCTGACGACGAGTTTACACCTTCTATTAATCCTCCCGCGCCTGAAGATGAACTTTCTGCCCCTGAGGATTCTACTCCCTCTCCTGTGCGTGAATCAATGGATCTCCTGTTCTGTGAGGGTTTTAGTTCTGTTGCTGATGAAGCTCCCATGACTATTTTCTCTCCTTCTTCTCTTAAAGAACTTCCCTCAACTACTCCTGTTATTACTCCTGCTCCCATGGCTATACCTTCTCCTGTCGTTGGTCCCTCTCCCGTAGCTTTTTCTGCCCCCCAGACTTCCTTGCCCATGGCTTCCTCACCCGTTCCTACTTCCGTGCCTTCTGTTGCAGAAGTAGGGTCTTCCAGCAGGGGGGAGATGAGGCAAGTGATGATAGAAGTTCCAGCAGAAGGTAGCCTCTTTAAAAAGTCTGGCCAGCCTGATGTATGGCTGAAACCGTTAATAGGTCCGACTGAAAGAGCTAAGCTGGACAGCCACAGTTCCCTTACATGGGCAAATGAGATCATGCATACCTCTTTAAAGGTAAAATATACTTTCTTTCGTTCATTCTTGCAAACATTCTTGCCGTACCTAATTTATCTGCTTTTGTAGATCAATCTTATAGGCACCGAGTTAATGAAGAGGGTTTCCCATACGGAGCAGGAAGTAAGGGAGTTTGCGTGTTGAGGCAGATAATTGGAAAGAGCAGTATGAAAGCTTACAACTCGACATGAGGCAGTGGAAGAGGAGAAGTGTACCTTGGAGCAGCAAGTGAGGGTCATGACAACAGAGTTGTCCATTGAGATGGCATCTTCAGACCAGGCGGGCAAGGACAAGAACGTCCTAGAGTCTTCATTCGCAGAGCAACTGTCTCGTGCCTCTGAAGAGATCAGGAGCCTGAAGGCCTTATTGGACAAGAAGGAGGAATATTTGGGTGAACTTGTTCAACCACTCACTCAAACCCAGGAGGATCTCCGCAACTCTTTGGAGAAAATTCAATTCCTGGAAAGGTCTTTCGCTCCTTTAAAGGTCTCTCATGATGCTGACGTGGCTGAGAGGGATGAATTAAGAGCTGAATTTGAGCCGTGGGAGAAAGATTATGAAGCTCTTGAAGACAAGGCAACCATCGATGTTTGTTGGGCTTATATGAATTCTCGTTTTGACACATTGACGGAAATGAGCCAAGAGGGTTTTGTCCTAAAATCCGAAATTGCAAAATCCAAGGAGACCATTGAGAAGTCTCAACAAGGTCAAAATCTCTCTTCACCTGAAGGTGAGGTTCATGCTGCTCATGTCTCTTGATCCCAAGCTGCTCCTCCTACCAGTGAAGACAACCCCCCATCTGAAGAAGTTTAAGATCTTGGTTCCTCTTTTTTTTTCTTTGTATCAATTGGTGGTTACCCCCCAGTCCCATCGAGGGTAAGTTTGGATCCTTTAAGTCCCCAACTGACAACTTAGGGGAACCTAATGTAAAAATTTAATACGGCTAAGACTAAGTTAATACTTAGTTTATTTTTCCGTTAATATATCAATGCAAGTATGACTTTAGTTTCTATTGAGTTTTTGTTTCACTCTCTAAGTCTTTTGCATGCTTTATTTTTGAGATTTTAGTTTTACGTTTTGCATATAAAATGCTTAGATTATCTGTACCTTTTCATAGTAGTCACGATTTGTGAAAGAGGGCCCTTTTTGATCGACACTTAGTGAAGAAGACATCTCAACTTCATAATGGTGCAAGTATGCAATAGAGAGATGAGAATTTTCACATGTTTCTTTTTAACAATGTTTTAAAGAAAGTTTTTGAGTTGAACTTTCGTAACATTTCACATGTGTTTGTGTACCGTCTAAAACTCATGTTGCAACTGTTTTCTTTTAACAGGTTTGATATAAACTTGTATTACGTAACTATTTTTTGTAACTGTTTTTTCGAGTTAATACAAGGGAATAACTGTTTTTTGTTTGTAACAATTTTTATAAGGGTATTCATTTTTACCCATAACTGTTTTCGTTGATAATAATTTTTAATAAAAACGAGGGTGATGCCTTTTCTCTCGTAACTGTTTTTCGTTTATAACAGTTTTTTGGATAGGTACAAGGATAATGATCTTTCATCCATAACTGTTTTTATTCATAACAGTTTTCTGTATAAGTACAAGGATTTCGTAACTGTTTTTATTTACAACATATTTCTTAATAAGTACAAAGATGATGATCTTTATCCATAACTGTTTTTATTCATAACAGTTTTCTGTATAAGTACAAGGATTTCGTAACTGTTTTTATTTACAACATATTTCTTAATAAGTACAAAGATGATGATCTTTATCCATAACTGTTTTTAGTTACATCATTTTTCTGAATAAGTACAAAGATGTGTATTTTTCCCTCGTAACTAATATTTTCCCTTTTAACCTGAACATTTGTTTACATTTACAAACATGTTTTCGAAGGTTTTTTGAACCAGGCTTTGTGTTTTGAGTCTTTGGCTCTTTTGATTTTGCTCGTATCACTTGACTTGTTGGGTAGATGGATCCTCAGGCTCGAGCTTTGACTTTTTGATAGTATTTTTTGCTTCGTCTTTGCCTTCCATACTGTATAGTCCCCCAAGTGTTTGAGCTTTGAAGAATAAAATCTCGATCACTTGACTTATTCCTTCTTTGTGGTCCTTTTCCTGAAAAGGAAAAACATACGGGACTCGAAGGTATATAGTTTTTAGATGATGAGTGCTTAACCCTTTAAAACGTCCATCAGAAAGTGTAACCCTAGACCGGGAATTCAGTTACTTCCTCGCGTCTTTGCAGGTCTAATATCATCATTTGGTGATGGGTTAGCTTTTGGTCTATCATCTAAAACGGTTAGTAAAATTTTAACTGTTCAAATATAAAATCCAACGTAATGATACCTGACCGGGGGTATTCCTTTCACTTAGAAGTAATACTTTTTTAAATGAACGACATTCCAACTAGTTGGTAAGATCCTGTCGTCCATAGCTTCCAGCTCAAAAGCACCTTTCCCAGCAATGCCACGGACTTTGTAGGGTCCTTTCCAATTTGGATTTAGCGTCCCTGCACCAGCTTCCTTCGTTGATTGAAAGACTTTCTTAAGAACGAAGTCCCCAATTTTGAAATATCTGAGATGAGCTTTTCTGTTGTAATATCGTTCTATGATTTGCTTCTGAGCTGCCATTCGTATTAGTGCAGCTTCTCTTCTTTGCTCGAGCAAGTCCATATTGGTTCTTAACTCGTCGTTGTTTGCTTCCTACGTGTCTGTTGTAAACCTTATGCTTGGTTCACCAATCTCCACCGGTATTAAAGCTTCTTATCCATAAACAAGCGCGAGTGGAGTTTCTCCCGTAACTATTTTTGCAGTCGTTCTGTAAGCCCATAATACTGCCGGTAGCTCATCAGGCCGATTTCCCTTGGCTTTTTCCAACAGTTTCTTCAGGTTGTTGATGATAACTTTGTTAGTTGATTCGTCTTGTCCATTAGCCACGGGGGATATGGTGACGAAGTGATTCGTTTGATTTGCCAGCTTTCGAAGAATTCTGTGATCTGCGAGCCTATGAATTGCGGACCATTGTCACATACGATCTCCTTCGGTATTCCAAAGCGGCATATTATGTTTCTCCATATGAATCTTTTCACTTCTTTCTCTCGCACCTGTTTAAAAGCTTCCGCTTCTACCCATTTCGTGAAATAATCAGTTAACACAAGTAAGAACCGTACCTTTCCTTTAGCTGCGGGAAGGGGTCCTACTATGTCCATGCTCCATTTCATGAACGGCCATGGCGATATCAGTGGGTGCAGTAGCTCTGCTGGTCGATGCATGTTGTTAGAAAATCGTTGGCATTTGTCGCATTTAGCTACGAAACCCTCAGCCTCTTCTTCCTTTTTGGGCCAATAGTACCCTACTCTGATTAGGGTTTTGACTAAGGATCTTGCTCCTGCATGATTTCCACAGTGCCCTTCGTGGATTTCCCTCATCACGAATTTTGTTTGATTGGGTCCAAGGCATTTTGCTAAGGGCCCTCCGAACATTTTACGGTATAAAGAATTGAGAATGAGGCAGTACCGTGCAACTTTTCTGCGAAGTGCTTGATATGCTTTTTTATCTTCATTTCGTTTCTCCAATCCTAGGTTAAATTTTTAAATGTTACCTCATTTTTGTCCTGGTCAATCGCTGAATGAAACAAGTGAACGACAATTGCAATGTCTTTATTTGTCACTTCTGTAACTGCTGCGAGGTTAGCTAATGCATCCGCTTCTGCATTTTCCTCTCTAGGTATTTGCATAACCTTCCATGATTTGAATTGCCTTAGGACATCTCTTTCCTTTTCCAGGTATTGTTGCTTCCGAGTCTCCCTAGCAGTATAAGTCCCCTGCATCTGGTTCACTACCAGTTGAGAGTCGCTTTTGATCACGATCTGCTCGATTGAGAGTTCTCGTGCCAGTTCAAGTCCTGCAATGACAACTTCATACTCTGCTTCATTGTTAGTTATATGATAATATTTAATAGCTTGTTGTGTCTTTTCACCCATGGGTGATATTAAGACTATGCCTAAGCCGGCTCCTTTTACATTAGATGAGCCGTCAGTAAGTAGAGTTCAAATACCCGGATTAGCCCCGTTAAAGAGTCGTAACTCTTTTTCTACTTCAGGGACAATGCAATTATTAAAATCAGTGACGAAATCAGCTAGAATTTGAGACTTTATTGCAGTCCTGAGTTGATATATTATGCCATGCTCGCTTAATTCTATAGCCCATTTAGCTAGTCTTCCCGATAATTTTTGTTTATGCAAAATATTTCTTAATGGATACGAGGTCACAACAGTGATTGGATGACATTGAAAATATGGTCTTAACTTTCTAGCCGCCATGGTTAGAGCTAAGGCTAATTTTTCTAGATGTGGATATCTAGTTTCAGCATCTAATAAAGTCTTGCTTACATAATAAATTGGAGATTGTTTACCTTTGTCTTCCCTTACCAGTACTGAACTTATGGCAATTTCTGCAATGGCAAGATAGACATACAACCTTTCCCCCTCTTTTGGCTTTGATAGAAGCAGGGGTTTTGATAGGTAGGCCTTCAGATCCTTGAGAGCCTGTTGACATTCCTCAGTCCATTCGAACTGATTCTGCTTTTTAAGAACTGAAAAGAATTTAAAACTTTTCTCCGAGGACCTGGAAATAACTCTTCCCAGGGCTGCAATTCTGCCTGTTAGTCTTTGAACTTCTTTTTTATTTGTAAGTATATTATGTATTTCCTTGATAACTTTAATTTGAGCAGGATTTACTTCTATTCCTCTATTTGACACAAGGAAACCCAAAAACTTACCCGATTCTACGCCAAAGGCGCATTTTTCTGGATTTAGTTTCATATTATACCTGCGTAAAATTTCGAAGGTATTTGAAAGATGCTGGAAATGATCTTCCGCTTGTGTTGATTTCACCAGCATGTCATCGATGTAAACTTCCATCGTTTTTCCCAGATGTTCCTGGAACATCTTGGTCACAAGCCTTTGGTACGTGGCTCCAACATTTTTCAGGCCAAAAGGCATGACATTGTAGCAATAAGTCCCCCTGTTTGTAATAAAAGAAGTTTTTTCCTCGTCTGAGGGATCCATTTTGATATGATTATAACCATAGTATGCATCTAGAAAGCTTAACAATTCATGACTTGCCGTGGCATCAATCATTTGATCTATGTGCGACAATGGAAATAAATCTTTAGGGCATGCTTTATTTAAATCCGTATAATCTACGCATACTCTCCATTTACCATTCTTTTTGGGCACCACCACAGTATTGGCTAACCAATAAGGGTACTTTACCTCACGTATTGAACAAATTTTCAAGGGTTTTTGTACCTCTTCGTCAATAACTTGGTTCTTGAATGGTCCCTGCTTTCTTTTCTTTTGCTTGATAGGTACGAAGGATGAATCTTCATTTAGCTTATGAGTCATCACTTCTGGCGGGATACCTGTCATGTTTGAATGGGACCATGCAAAACAATCTGCATTAGATTTTAAATAATCAATTAATTTACCTTTTGGGCCAGGGCTTAGCCTCGTGCCTATGTGAACTTTCTGTTCAGGATTTTGTTAGGACAATGAACAAGTTCGAGCTCTTCCGTGGTTGTTTTGATGTGTTCGTCTTCTTCTGGATCTTGAATGACATCAGGTCTGGAATCCATGTCTGCATGGTTTTATACACCTCCCGTGGTGACTTGATTCATCTTCTCGTGACTATTTGTTCCTGTTTGAATAATAATTCCTTTCATACCTGTTTGGGCAATAATTTCTTCCGTGCCTGTTTGAGCAACAGTTTTCTACGTACCTGTTGATTTTTTCGCTTCTTCTTTTTTGACATATTGTCCCACGGAATTTATATTCCTTGAGGTTTGTTGATCTCCTCGAATCTATTGAATTCCCCATTTAGAAGGGAATTTAATTACCTGATGCAAGGTAGATGGTACTGCCTTCATGTCATGTATCCATGGCCTCCCCATGATTACGTTGTAGGCCATGTCAGTATCAATGACAATACTGACATGGAACCGAGTATTTTTGATTACTCCCTCTGCATAAGTACTAAGTTCAATTTCCCCTTTTGTTATGAAAGTAGAGTTGTCAAAACCAGATAAGGCTCGTGCTTTTGGGATTACTTTATCCTCCATTAACATTTCTTCCACAACTCTTGATAGGATAATGTTAACTGAGCTACCTGGATCAATCAACACTCTTTTTACGTTAGTGTCATGTATAAGTAAGGATATTACTAGTGCGTCATCGTGTGGAAGCATTAATCCGCTGATATCTGCGTCGTCGAACGATATGTCGTCTGCTTCCAAGTCTTCATGAATTCGCTTCCCGTGTGTAATTGTGAACTTTGTAGTTCTTTTGCAGACTACTCCGTTCACCTCTTCACCTCCGTGTATCACGTTGAATGTCCGTTTTGGAGATGGTGGTTTTGGGGGCTCCTGCCTGTTCTTCATATATGCCTGCTTACCTTTTTCACTAAACAATTCTGTTAGGTAGCCCTGTTTTAATAATTGTTCTACCTCACCTTGCAAAAATTTGCAATCTGCCGTTCTGTGTCCATGATCATTATGGAATTCACACCAGAAGTCTGTGTTCCTTTTATTTGGGTTCTACCTCATTTCTTTGGGCCATCGAACCTTATCACCCATATTTCTCAATACTGAAATTAGTTCAGAAGTACTTACATTAAAGGTGTGGTCTCCAATTCCTGTACTACCTCCGTTTCGTTCAGCCCGATCCTTTCTGGATCTTGATCAGGATGAGCCTGCATCCCTGTTTGATGGTCTATATTTTTACTAAGTGTTTTCGAACCTGGGATGAGTTTCTCGTCCCGAAGGTCCCATATAAGGGTCGTACCTGTTCTTACCTGTTCTCCTCTCTAGTTCGGAGCGTCTGGAACTGGTGCGATCTCCAACCCTTGATTGGGCGATGGTGTCCTCTTCTATACGTAACTTGGTACTATACCTATTATAGACATCGTTCCATGTCGTAGCTAGGAATTCTCTCAGGCTTTCCTTGAGTCTTCTCGTGGCTTCTGAGCTTTTATCATTTAAATTGCTTGTAAATGCCATGGATGCCCAATTTCCAGGTACCCTTGGTAACATCATCCTTTCTCGTTGAAACCTGTCTACAAATTTACGAAGTAGCTCTGTGTCTCCTTTGTTTTATTTTAAATATGTCCTCCATTCTTTTTTCGACTTTTTGCGCACCGGAATGCGCTTTTATAAAAGAATATGCAAGCTCAGCAAAAGAATCAATAGTGTTATCAGGGAGAAGAGAATACCAGGTTAATGCTCCTTTGGTAAGTGTTTCTCCAAACTTCTTCACCAAGACCGACTCAATTTCTTGCTTTGTCAAGTCATTTCCCTTCGCTCCGGTGGTAAAAACAGTCACATGGTCGCGCGGGTCAGTTGTCCCATCATATTTAGGAGCATCAGGAATTTTGAATTTCTTGGGAATAGGCAGGGGAACTACACTTGGCTTCCAAGGTTGTTGAGAATATCGATCAACGTCGATGCCTTTGATAACAGGTGGTACTCCAGGAATTTGCTCGATTCGATCGTTTTGTTCCTTCACCTGTTTCTGCAAGGTTAGTAATAAAGATTGTAACTCTGGGTTATTAGACATACCTGGTCTTGTTTCGAGGGATTCATTGGGAGTTCCCCTACTTTCTGAGTTTGCTTACCCAGATTGAGGATTTTCCACAGTTATGGTGTTGTTAGGAGGTAGCGTAAGTGATTAGGCCGGTAACCCCCTCGCAAATTCTTGTAAGGCTTGGTTTACATATTTCGCAATCATTTGCTTTACCTGATCTTGTTCTCTTGTTTGATCGTTACCATTGTGATTGTTGTTGGATCTCTCTGGAGAATTTTCCCTTGAACCTGGTGGGGTTCTTGAAGGTGATGAAGTTCTATCCCTTTGTTGGTTGTTGTCGTTGGTGTTCGACATAGTTCAGAGGGTATAATTTGAAAGTAAGCAAAGATTATCAGATTTCCGGTAACGGAACCAATTTATTTAACCAAATAATTGGATTCTTTGCTCAAAGCTATTTTAAGAACAACACGGGTTTCTGATCACCAAAGAATAAATTAGTAATTGTAAGTAAACTCGTAAATGGAAAGCAATAAGATGCACAGAAAGTAAGTGTATTGCAGTAGTCGTTCGAATGAATTTACAAGCTATATTTTACTCCCTTATATAGGGAATTTCTTGATATAACGTCTGCCCTTTTTCAGTAATTTGGGCATTAATGACTAATAATGGCATTAATGTAAAGTTACAATGATTAACCGTAATTGTCCCGTGAAGGTTGTGTAACATTTGACTCATTATTTGAAGATCTTTGAATCTACCCTTTATTCTGTCCGGATTCATTCTGACCGTGTCTCTTCATTATCTCAATCAGGTTGAGATTCTCATAGCTGATTACCCCGTGGGTATGTTATTCTGCGCCTCTTTGCCTCGTACCTCTTCAAAAAGTCCTGTCCAGTTGGCATGTTTTCATTGTTCCATGTAGATTGCTGAGTTATCACATTTGTTACATGTGTGAAGCTCTTTTTTACCAATACACATAGTATACCTTAAATATTAGGCGGGAACTCTATAATCCTTAATTTATCCTTGGAATTACTATTATGTTGAATCATTTCTTAACTAGTGTAAAATAATTTGCAACAACATGGCGACTGACCTTATAAGACTTGGTCTAAGATTTGACATTTGAGGGATATTTTTTTATTTTCAAAACTAGTGTAAGAACCTGCGCATGCGCGAACAATTTGACAGAATATTAATCTTATAAAATTATGATTTAATTGTCACGACTCGAATTCCCACCACCGAGACCGTGATGGCGGCTAACGCTATTCTTTCTAGGCAATCCAACATTAGAGGGTTACGACATTTAAAACATATAAAAAGTCTCTCTACCATCCAACATATAATACCAAATAATATATGAAATAATAAAATGATACTACAAAACTAATACTTATATCTAGCTACCCATGGTTTGGAGTCACAATTCACGAACCACTAAGAATTACTACAAGTATTTGACTGAAAGAAAATATATCATTGTTTTGAACTAAATAAAACAGAAACTGAACAATAAGGAAGAGACTCCAAGAATCTGCGGACGTCAGCAGATCTACCTCATGTCTCCGTGCGAAAGTGTCAGCTCTAACTCGAACTCAGCTCGAACCTAAACCTGGATCTGCACAAGAAGTGCAGAGTGCAGTATCGAAACAACCGACCCCATATTCTGGTAAGTGTCGAGCCTAACCTCGGTGAAGTAGTGACGAGGTTAGGACATGACATCACATAAAAACCTGGACATATATAATCATGTTAGTAGAATAACAACAAATAAAGAATCTAAAATAGCAAATAATGGAAAGAGGACATGCATTGGGGAATTTCAACATAAGGAGTGAGAAAAATGAGAAGATATAAATAAACGGTAATCAGCAAACCAATTAAGCAATTAGAATAGAAAGGAAGTCTGCACGGCATCACCCTTCGTTCTTTTACTCTCGGCCTCACCATATAACAGATAAGAATGCACGACATCACCCTTCGTGCTTTTACTCTCAACCTCACAATATAAATAAATTATGCACGAGTTCACCCTTCGTGCTTTACACTCTTCCTCACAATAATAATAATTTATGCACGACATCACCCTTCGTGCTTTTACTCTCAACCTCACAATATAAATAAATTATGCACGAGTTCACCCTTCGTGCTTTACACTCTTCCTCACAATAATAATAATTTATGCACGACATCACCCTTCGTGCTTTACACTCTTCCTCACCATTTAAATAAATTATGCACGACATCACCCTTCGTACTTTACACTCTTCCTCACCAGTCACATAATTGTTAACAACAGATAAAGAGGAATTTCACTAAATCAGTGTTTCATCATAATTACTTTCACAATTTAATATCTCAACCTCAAATCAATATTCACAATGTTATCCATCTCGGTGGAACCGGATACGATTCTTCTAACATTTCAATAGCAACAATAAGCACGTATAATAGGCTTGAAGGCTACAAGAATAACAAGAAAGAACTTTCACTCGCATGTTAAGACTCAACCACAACGTATAGGTACTCGTCACCTCATCTATACATCGTATTCAACACCAAAACAAGTAAGCAAGTAATCACACAACACCTATTCCCTCAAGATAAGGTTAGACACAACACTTATCTCGATTCCACAGGCCACTCACTACTGAAGTATAGGTTTTCCTTTAGAATTCACCTCTAGCCCACTCGTATCTAATCATAATTAGTTTAATATCATTAATTACTGCAAAAGGAATCAACTTTAATGGAAAATCATGGTTTTCCTAAGTTTTTCCAACAAAAGGCAAACATCGACCCCGGGCCTGCTTGGTCCAAACTCGAGGTTCGGACCAAAATCCGTTTACCCATTCTCCCCCGTGCCCGGATATACAATTAGTTTTGGAATCCGGCCTCAATTCTAGGTCTAAATCCCGAAATTTCGAAATTCTTAAGTTCTACCCAAAAATCCCTAATTCAACCATGAAAACTCTATATTCTAGGTTTAAATCTTGTAAAAAGTTGTAAAACATTGAAAGGAATTAGTTAGGAATCACTTACCTATGATTTGGAGAAGATTGGGTCTTTGGAAAATCGCCTCTTGAGATTTAGGGTTCGAAAAATTGAAGAATGGGTGAAAAATTCCGTCTAAGTCCAAACTTAACAACTGCAGATGTCACAATGGCGACCTGAGCTTCGCATTTGTGAAGCTCGCAAATGCCAGAAAGGTATCGCAATTGCGAACCCTTCGCATTTCTGTTGCCTTCGCAAATGCGAACAATATGTTGCATTTGCAACAATTCCCCCATTAGAATTGCGGACCAGTGTTCGCATTTGCGAACATACCCTTCCCCAGACCCTTTTCAATATTGCGAGAACTGCTGGCCCAGCCTATGATCCAAATTGCGATAAAATCCTGACAATTGCGAACCTTGCTATGATCGCATTTGCGATGTTTGATCTCACAAATGCGAGATCAGAGGCCTGCAACAGGTTCAGAAAC
Source organism: Nicotiana undulata (assembly GCA_005239495.1). NCBI lineage: Eukaryota > Viridiplantae > Streptophyta > Magnoliopsida > Solanales > Solanaceae > Nicotiana > Nicotiana undulata. Next base: position 63,713 of record ML298763.1, read on the forward strand.
ACCAGCTATTTCTAAGTTCCAAAAATCACTTTGTAGCCTATCCGAAACTCACCCGAGCCCTCAGGGCTCCAAACCAAACATGCACGCAAGTCTAAAAATATCATACGAACTTGCTCGTGCGATTAAATCACCAAGATAACATCTAAAACTACGGATTTAGCATCAAAACTCATGAATTCCTCAAGAACATTTCAAATTCACTATCTTCTCAACCGGACGTTCGAATCACGTCAAATAAACTCCGATTTCCACCAAATTTCACAGACATGACATATATGTTATAATAGACCTGTACCAGGCCCCGAAATCAGAATACGGGCTCGATACCAACGAGTTCAAACATTAATCAATTTCTTTAATTCCTTTAAATTTCAGTTTAACAATTTTCATCAAAAATTAATTTCTCGAGCTAGGGACTTCGGAATTCGATTCCGGGCATATGCCCAAGTTCCATATTTTACTACGGACCTCTTGTGACCGTCAAAACACGAGTTCGGGTCTGTTTACTCAAAATATTGACCAACGTCAACTAAAAATTAATTTTAATTCTCAAAAATAATTATTTCACATATTTTCGCATAAAGGCTTTCTGAATTCACGCCCAGACTATGCACGCAAATCAAGGTGAAATAAATTAATGTTTTAAGGCTAACGAGCCCGGAATGGAGTCTTAAATCATAAGATGACCCTTTGGGTCATCACAACACCTCTAAAACAAATGTTCATCCTCGAACGGACATACGAAAGTACCTGAACTGGCGAACAAGTGTGATATCTACTCCGCATGTCCGGATCGGACTCCCAAGTAGCTCCCTCAACAGGATGACCTCTCCACTGCACTAGAACTGAAGGGTGACTCTTTGACCTCAACTGACAAACCTGCCGGTCTAGAATGGCTATCGGCTCCTCCTCATAAGTCAAATCCTTGTCCTATTGGACATAGCTGAAATCTAATACGTGGGACGGGTCACCATGATATTTCCGAAGCATAGACACATGGAATAATGGATGAACCGAGGATATCCCTGGAGGCAATGCAAGTCTATAATCTACCTCCCCCACTCTCTCGAGGATCTCAAATGGCCCGATATACCTAGGGATCAACTCTCCCTTCTTCCCAAATCTGATAACACCCTTCATGGGTGATACCCGAAGTAATACCCTCTCTCCGACTATGAATGCCACATCACGAACTTTACGGTCGGCATAACTCTTTTGCCTGGACTGAGCTGTACGAAGTCGATCCTGCATAATCTTGACCATGTTCAAGGCCTCCTAAACCAAATATGTACCCAATGACCGAGCCTCCCCGGGCTCAAACCATCCAACTAGAAATCTACAACGTCTACCATATAATGTCTCATAGGGATCCATTTGAATTCTTGATTGGTAGCTATTATTGTAGGCAAACTTCGCTAGCGGAAAAAACTGATCCCAAGAACCACCAAAGTCAATAACACAGGCGCGAAGCATGTCCTCCAAGATCTGAATAGTACGCTCGGACTACCCGTCCGTCTGAGGATGAATGCTGTGCTCAACTCCACCCGCGTACTTAAATCACGCTGAATTGCTCTCCAAAAGTGCGAGGTAAAATGCGTACCCCGGTCAGAAATGATAGACACGGGCACACCGTGAAGGCGAACAATCTCCCGAATGTATATCTCTACCAACCGCTCCGAGGTATAAGTACTTGCCACTAGAATGGAGTGTGTTGATTTAGTCAGCCTATCCACAATAACCCAAACAACATCGAACTTCCTCTGAGTCCAACAACGAAGTCCATAGTGATATACTCCCACTTCCACTCAGGAATCTCTATCTGCTGAAGCAAACCACCAGGTCTCTGGTGCTCATGCTTCACTTGTTGACAATTCAAGCACCGAGCCACATAAGCAACAATATCCTTCTTCATCCTTCACCACCAGTAATACTGCCTCAGGTTCTGGTACATTTTGGTAGCACCCGGGTGAATAGAATACTTAGAACTGTGAGCTTCCTCAAGGATCAAATCACGAATCCCATCAACATTAGGCACACACACTCGACCCTGCATCCTCAAAACACCGTCATCTCAAACTATAACTTTCTTGGCACCACCGTGCCGAACTGTGTCCGTAAGGACCATTAAGTGAGGGTCATCATTCTGCCGATCTTTGATGCGCTCGAATAAGGAAGACCGAGCGACTGTACAAGCTAGAACACAGATGGTCTCTGAAATGTCCAACCTCATGAACTGATTGGCCAGATTCTGAATATCTGAAGCAAACAGCCTCTCACCGACTGGAATGAACTCAAGGCCGCCCATACGTACTGCCTTCCTACTCAATGCATCGACCACCATATTGGCCTTTCCCGGATGGTATAGTATAGTGACATCTTTCAATAGCTCTAACCATCTCCTCTGCCTCAAATAGAGATCCTTTTGCTTGAACAAGTACTGAAGGCTACGATGATTCGTGAAAACCTCACACGACACGCCATACAGATAGTGCCTCCAAATCTTCAATGCGTGAACAATGGCTGTCAACTCTAAGTCATGGACATGGTAATTCTTCTCATGAACCTTCAATTGCTGAGACGATATGCAATCACCCTGCCTTCCTGCATCAATACGGCTCTGAGCCCAACACGGGAGGCATCACAATATACCACGAAAGATCCTGAATCTGATGTCAATACCAACACCTATGCTGAAGTCAAGATTGTCTTGAGCTTCTGAAAGCTCGCCTCACACTCGTCCGACCATTTGAATAGGGCACTTTTTTGAGTCAATTTAGTCATCGGGACTGCTATAGATGAGAACCCCTCCACGAACCGACGATAGTAACCCGCCAAACCCAAGAAGCTCCTGATCTCCGTGGCTGAAGTGGGTCTAGGCCAGTTCTTGACTGCCTCTATCTTCTTAGGGTCTACCTGAATACCCTATGCTGATACGATGTGACCCAAGAAAGCTACTGAATCCAACAAAAACTCGCATTTTGAAAATTTAGCATACAACTGACTGTCCCTCAAAGTCTGAAGAGCTATCCGGAGGTGCTGCTCATGCTCCTCTCGACTGCGATAGTATATTAGAATGTCGTCGATAAACACAATTACGAAGGAATCCAGAGAAGTCTTGAACACCCGATTCATCAAGTCCACAAATGCTGCTGGGGCATTAGTCAAGCTAAAAGATATCACTGAAATTCATAGTGCCCATACCTCGTCCAAAAAGCTATCTTAGGGACGTCGGATGCCCTAATCTTCAACTGATGGTAGCCCGATCTCAAATCAATCTTCGAAAATACCCTGGCACCCTAAAGCTGATCAAACAAATCATCAATTCTCGATAATGGATACTTATTCTTGATAGTGACTTTGTTCAACTGCCGATAATCTATACACATTCTCATTGATCCATCCTTCTTCTTCACGAACAAAACCGGTGCACCCCAGGGAGAGACACTAGGTCTAATGAAACCCTTATCAAGCAAGTTTTGCAACTGTTCTTTCAACTCTGGTGGGGCCATCCGGTATGGAGGAAAAGAAATGGGTTGAGTGCCCGAAGCCATATCAATGCAAAAGTCAATATCCCTTTCAGGTGGCATCCCCGACAGTCTGTAGGAAACACCTCGGGAAACTCATGAACAATAAGCACCGAATCTATAGAAGAGACCTCAGCATTGGAATCACAACTCACGAACCACTAAGAATTACTACAAGTATTTGGCTGAAAGAAAATATATAACTATTTTGAACTAAATAAAACAGAAACTGAATAATAAGGAAGAGACTCTAGGAATCTGGGGACGTAAGCAGATCTACCTCGTGTCTCCCTGCAAAAGTGACTCGAACTCAGCTCAGACCTAAACATGGATCTGCACAAGAAGTTTATAGTGCAGTATCAGTACAACCGACCCCATGTACTGGTAAGTGTCGAGCCTAACCTCGGCGAAGTAGTAACGAGGCTAGGACAGGACATCACATAAAAACCTAGACATTTATAATCATGCTAGTAGAAATAACAGCAAATAAAGAATCTAAAATAGAAAATAATGGGAAGGGGACATGCAGTGGGGAATTTCAACATAAGGAGTGAGAAAAACGAGAAGATATAAATAAACGATAATCAGAAAACCAATTAAGCAATTAAAATAGAAAGGAAGTCTGCACGGCATCACCCTTCGTGCTTTTACTCTCGGCCTCATCATATAATAGATAAGAATGAACAACATCACCCTTCGTGCTCTCTCATCCTCACCAAATAATAAATAAGAATGCATGGCATCACCCTTCGTGCTTTACACTCTTCCTCACAATAATAATAATTTATGCACGACATCACCCTTCGTGCTTTACACTCTTCCTCACCATTTGACCGTCAAGTTTGAAAAAAGCTGGCCAAGCCTGTGTCACTTTCTTACGTCAGGAGAAAGGGAGATCAAAGAAGCTGCCAACAGACATTGTGGGAGAATACTCTTCACCATCATCAGAAAATTATGCATGGCATCACCCTTCGTACTTTACACTCTTCCTCACCAGTCACATAATCATTAACAACATATAAAGAGGGATTTCACAAAAAATCAGTGTTTCATCATAATTACTTTCACAATTTAATATCTCAACCTATCCATCTCGGTGGAATCGGATACAATTCTTCTAACATTTCAATAGCAACAATAAGCACGGATAATAGGCTTGAAGGCTACAAGAATAACAAAAATGAACTTTCACTCGCATGATAAGACTCGACCACAACGTATAGGTACTCATCACCTCAACTATACATCGTATTCAACAACAAAATAAGTAGCAAGTAATCACACAAAACCTATTCCCTCAAGCTAAGGTTAAACACAACACTTACCTCGATTCCGCAGGCCACTCACTGCTCAAGTACAACTTTTTCTTTAGAATTAACCTCCAACCCACTCGTATCTAATCATAATTAGTTTAATATCATTAATTATTGCTAAAGGAATCAACTTTAATGCAAGATCATGATTTTTCTAAGTTTTCCCAACAAAATGCAAAAATTGACCCCGAGCTCGCTAAGTCCAAACTCGATGTCCGGACCAAAATCCATTTACCCATTCTCCCCCAAGCCCGGATATATAATTAGTTTTGGAATCCGACCTCAATTCGAGGTCTAAACCCCAAAATTTCGAAATTCCTAAGTTCTACCCAAAAATCCCGCATTCTACCATGAAAACTCAAGATTCTAGGTTGAAATCTTGTAAAAAGTTGTAAAAGATTGAAAGAAATTAGTTAGGAATCACTTACCTATGATTTGGAGAATATTGGTGTCACGACCCAAACCGATGGGCCGTGAAGGGCACCCGGTACCTTACCCAACCGAGTACCAAC